>AWOL01S0034945.1:10777-45129 GCA_000715115.1 Nicotiana otophora
AAATCAAGAGGCATGCCAAGATGAGTGACAAAGTCACTGCCACAAGAAGGACAAAGTCCCAACAAGAATGCAAAATGATCAAACAATCCGTACGAGTGGGTGATTTAGCAAATATCTTGCAATACTTGATATAACACGAATACAATATTATTAATTGAAGTAAAGAAAAACAAAATATCAGGTTATTTCAAAATATTCCAGCAAGTAAAAAGAGTACAAAGTTTATACACAAACCTTGGTGTTTTACCACAAAATAGTTCAACCACAACTTGAGTACGTTCGAATCGTCTACGCCCTAGACAAACCAAATCCGTCCACTTCCTCAAACACTTCCCTTAGCTTTTACAAGGATATATATACCTTAAATACATAATAAAATATCTATATAAGTTCAGTGATTTAACATGTCAAANAAAACAAAATATCAGGTTATTTCAAAATATTCCAGCAAGTAAAAAGAGTACAAAGTTTATACACAAACCTTGGTGTTTTACCACAAAATAGTTCAACCACAACTTGAGTACGTTCGAATCGTCTACGCCCTAGACAAACCAAATCCGTCCACTTCCTCAAACACTTCCCTTAGCTTTTACAAGGATATATATACCTTAAATACATAATAAAATATCTATATAAGTTCAGTGATATAACATGTCAAATTTAACATGATATTGGTGAAAATTACCCAAAATGTTTGAAACAGAAATTCTGGACAGTATCACTATCTCGTGTTGTGACTCAGATTTGAAGATAAAAAGGATAAACTAGACTATATGGTATCTTTATAGTTGTAGATATGTGTCTTAGCATTTCAGAATATCTTGAATCACCCCCATATCAATTTTGTACAAAAAGTTATGCTAAACTTACTAACAGTAGTACAGGAATGGTTTGTAAAACAGAAAATCTGGGCAGCACCTGCCCTGTACTTTATCACCTATATTTGGGTAAATAAAAGACAAAGCAGATTTTGGTTCCTTCATAAGAGTTATAGATCTATGAAATAGATTTCAGAAAGTCTTAGATGACTTAAAATGGAGCTCTATACGAAAAGATATGAAGAAAACACTAATAGCTACCTAGTGTAAAATCGGGTTTAGTAACTTACCACAAAAGAGAGGAGCAACTTAAGCTTCACCAGAATGAATTTTGCTGGTTGGTTTAGTGGAAATTTATGATTGTTTTCATGAAGTTTTCAGGTAAATATTTAATAACAATTCATCAAAATAATATTAAGTATTACACATAGCAATACCATGGAACTTCTTTGTCAATATTAACACAACCTAGAGTAAGGAATTTTTATGTATTGTCAATTTCATGTTTAGAAAGTGCGAAGTAAAAATATCTTCTCATTATAAAGATTCTCAATCAAAAATGCAAATATTAGTAAAAATTTGGGGTGTTACAACTCTCTCCCCCTTAAATAAATTTCGTCCCGAAATTTACTTGGTACTAGTCCCTAAACAAATGTGGATATTGAACTCGCATATCCTCTTCTCGTTCCCAGGTAGCTTCTTCGCCAGAATAAGTTTTCCAAAGAACTTTCACTAAGGGGATACCCTTGTTTCTAAGCTCCTTTAACTCACGCGCTAAGATTTGGATTGTTTCTTCTCCATATGTCAAATCAGGATTGACCTCAATAGCTTCAATATGAAGAACATGAGATGGATCTGAGCGGTATCTTCTAAGCATAGAAATATGGAAGACGTTGTGGATCTTGTCTAACTCTGGTGGAAGAGCTAGTTTATAAGTAATTGGGCCAACTCTCTCAAGCACTTCATAAGGTCCAATAAATCGTGGACTAAGTTTACCTTTCTGGCCAAATCTCATAATCTTCTTCCATGGAGAAACCTTTAAAAATACCTTATCACCCACTTTATACTCAATTTCACTCCTTTTAAGATCAGCATAAGACTTTTGTCTGTCTGAGGAAAGTTTTAAGCGATCCTTGATAATTTTTACCTTATCTTCAGTTTGTTGAACAATCTCAGAACCCACCAATTTTCTTTCACCAACCTCGTTCCAACAAAGAGGTGTTCTGCATTTTCTCCCATACAAAGCTTCATAAGGAGGCATGCCTATAATTTATTAGTAGCTATTATTGTAAGCTAATTCTATCAGGGCTAAGTGTTTGTCACAACTACCCTCAAGCTCAATAATGCAGGCTCGAAGCATATCCTCCAAGATTTGTATTTCCCTCTCAGACTGGTCGTCTGTTTGTGGATGGAAAGTGGTACTAAAATTCAACCTAGAACCCAAAGCTTCTTTCAATCTAGACCAAAATCTGGATGTAAACCTTGGATCTCTATCAGACACAATAGAAACAAGGATTCCATGCAGCCTCACAATCTCATTAATGTATAATTCTACCAAACGTTCCAGTGAGTAGTCCATTATGATTACCAAGAAATGAGCACTCTTAGTTAGTCTATCTACAATGACCCAAATTGCATCATCATTCCTTTGAGTGCGTGGAAGTCCAGAAACAAAAGTCCATCGTTATCCTTTCCCATTTCCACTCAGGTATTGTGTGATGACCCAAAATGTCATCTCTAAAGTTAATAATTAATTTTGTATTCTAAGACATTAAAAATTACTATTTATCATTACTCGACTTGCGTGCACAATCCGTAAATTTTTTTAGAAAGTTTTTATGTGAAAAATAGATTATAATGTGAATTAGAGTTTTAAGACTCAACTGAGTTGACCAAATTTTAAGCAAACAAACTCGGATCAGTATTTTGACAGTTTCGGTAAGTCCGTATCGTGATTTGGGACTTGGGCATATGCCCAGAATTAAATTTCGAGGTCCCTAGCGCGAGATATGAAATATTGATAACAAATTAAAAGTTTAAGTTCAAATAATGACCGGATGTTGAATTATGTGCAAATGACCTTGGAATAGAATTTTGATGATTCCAACAGCTCCGTATGATGATTTTGGATTTAGGAGCATGATCGGAATTTTATTTGGAAGTCTGTAGTGAAATTAGGCTTGAAATAGCTAAAATAGGAATTTAAAGTTTGAAAGTTTGACCGGAGAGTTGACTTTTTTATATCGGGGTCGGAATCCAGTTCCAGAAATTTTCATAGCTCTGCTATACCATTTATGACTGGTGTGCGAAATTTGAGGTAAATCGGACTTGATTTGATAAGTTTCGACATCGAATGTAGAAGTTGGAAATTCTTAAGTTTCATTAAGCTTGAATTGGGGTGTGATTTGTGATTTTAGCATTGTTTGATGTGATTTGAGGTTTCAAATAAGTTTGTATGATAGTTTAGGACGTGTTGGTGTATTTGGTTGAGGTCTTGAGGGCCTTGGGTGAGTTTCGGTTGGTTAACGTATCAAAAGATGGACTTAAACAGCTGCTGCAAAAAGCTGCTACAAATTTTCTTCTGCTTAGAAATCGAGCCCAGAAGTCGATCCCAAACATTGAAGGCCAGAAATCAAGCCTAGAAATCGAGCCGAGGATCGAAGGCAAGGCTCGAGAGCCATAATCGAAAGCAGGCTCGAGGCCAAGATCGAAGGCCCAGGCTTGATGCCAAGATCGAGGCCATGATCGAGGGCCCAGGCTCGAGCCTGTGATCGAAGCCACGATCGAGGACCTAGCTCGAGGGCTATAATCGAAGCCACGATCGAGGCCCAGTTCCGAAGGCTGCCTAGGCAGTTTTATAAAAGAGGGCATTCGTCACATTCGCCATTTTTAACAAACTAGAGCTTGAGCAGAGGCGATTTTTGATAGAGTTTCAAGGAAAGACATTGGGGTAAGTGTTACTAACTCGGATTTGGTCAATATACATGAATATATCATTATTTTTACCATTTAATTAGTGTATTGAGACGGAAATGTGGAAATATTTTAGAAATCTCATAAAAATAAATTTTTGAGATTTCAGTGTCGATTCAGAGTCGGATTTGAGTGAAACTGGTATGGTTGGACTCGTAATTGAATGGGTTATCGGATTTTGTAAGTTTCGCCGGATTTTGAGACGTGGGCCCCATGGGCGATTATTGAACTAATTTTGGATTTAATTGAAAAATGTAATATTTTCTTATGAAATTGATTCCTATAATTTTATTTGACTGTATCGAATTAATTATGACTAGATACGAGTCGATCAGAGTCAGAAAATTGAGGAAAAGGCATACTACTTGGTTAAATTGGAGCAGGTCGAGGTAAGTGACTTGTCTAACCTTGTGTGGGAAAACTTTCTCCTAGGATTGGTATTGAAGTGATAAATTATAATGTATTGAAAGTCGTGTACACAAGGTGACGAGTGTGTACACGGGCTAAATGTGAAAGATTATATTTTTAAATTGTGTAGATCATTTTTGCGCGTTAATTAAACTATTTTATTCTGATATATTCTTCATCATTGATTTAATGTTTATATGTTAAAGTTGTTTGACCTTTTCCTGCTAATTGTTTTACCTGTTTAGTTAAAATTTGATTTCTTTTATTCTGTGCATTATCTGAAGTTGATTTTTTTAAAATTAAATATTATTAATATGAAGTATTTGACATTTTTAAATTTGGTATTGAAGCAACGTATTAAGGATTTTGAAATATTATTTTGCTGAATTATTTATTCTTGAATATTTTTGTAAGATTTGCGTACTCATTGTGATGGAGCCGTGAGCTCTTTATTGTGAAAGAATATCATTGATAATTTATGTTGGCATGAGCCGTGCCCTCTTTATTGTGGAAAAATATTGTTGTTGAAGTATTTTGGCAAGTTAAATTATTTGAGTACTTGAGGTGTAAATTGTGATATATTGTGATGTTGATATACATGCGGTGGTATAAGGTTTGGGTATTGAAACGCATGCGGTGAGATAACGGTGGCTTGATACGCGTGGCTAGTAGGGGGAACTACTAGAAGTCATGCGGTGTGATAAGGATGGCTAAAACGCGGGAAGCTATTTCGGGAAAAATATTTTCTTTAAAATAAATTGTGAAGGCTCCCGCGGTGAGATAAGGAAATGAGATATTATGAATTTATTTATAATTTGGGACTATGAGGCAGTACCTCGTGAGTGTCCTTGTTGATATTTTATGGCCATAGTTGCCTTTGATTATTTGTTGAGATTTTCTTAAAGTTGAAAGAAATTCTTTTTTGATTCCACGAGATATTATTTGCCATTATTTTGTGTAATTAAATGGTGACATGCTACTGGATTCATTTCCATTGTCATTTTATTTTCTTATATAGTTAAATATTTTATCATGCAATTATTATTTTTCAGCAGGGCCTGACCTGACCTCGTCACTACTCTACCGAGGTTAGGCTTGGCACTTACTGGTACCGTTGTGGTGTACTCATACTATGCTTCTTCACATCTTTTTGTGCAGATCCTGGTACTCCTTACCAGCCCCGACATCAGTGAGTTACCTGTACATGGAGACTTCGAGGTATATCTGCCAGTGTCTGCAGACTCCGAAGTCCCCTTCTATCATTATTGTATTGCTTTCTTATTTTCTTTAAACCTTGATATATATATATATAGAGAGAGAGAGACATTGAGGATAAATTCTTACAATCTTGTGACTTATTTCAACCGGGTTTTGGGAGTTGAAATTATTTGAATTGTAGTTTATTTATTTCAGATTTAAATATTTATTCTGCATTGATAGGCTTACCTAGTCTTAAAGACTGGTTGTCGCCCTATCATGCTATTCTTGATTGTTACGCCAAGACGGTGATGTTGGCTATTCCAGGTCTACCGAGGCTAGAGTGGAGAGGTACCTCAGATCATGTTCCTAGCAGGGTTGTTTCATTTCTTAAAGCTCAACGAATGGTTGAGAGGGGGTGTGATACGTATCTGGCCTATGTGAGAGATGTTAGTGTTGATACTCCTACCGTGGAGTCAGTTCCTGTAGTAAGAGATTTTCTTGATGTATTTCTAGCAGATCTTCCGGGTATGCCACCCGATAGAGATATTTACTTTGGCATTGATTTATTACCGGGTACTCAGCCCATTTCTGTTCCACCATATCGCATGGCCCCAGCAGAGTTGAAAGAATTAAAAGAACAGTTACAGGAATTACTTGATAAAGGCTTCATTCGGCCCAGTGTATCGTGATCGAGGACAAACCTACACCACTATAGAGTAGCGAGGATGGTCGATGCAGTTTTACCCAACGAGGTCGGGATCGATTTACCCAGCGAGTTAATTTGTCTTGGAGTTGTGTATCTAACTAATCTAGATGTACGCGTTGTTCCTAATTGCACTTCCAAACATTATTGCGACTGATTCTATTCTAATTTTATACTATTGTATGCTGAGTGTAAGATAAGTACAATATGTTTGGTGAAAGTTTTCAAGCGTTAAAAGGCACTAGGGAAGTGACTTCCGCCTAGGTGAGTATCTAATAGGTATCAAGAATCTAGGACAAGCTTGTTAGGATTGGGGTCGTGATACAACCATCACACATAAGTGCTCACTCTATACCTCTCGGTAGTTTGAGTAACTTTGCCCGATTTGGCTTTCTTAAACCCAAATGGGTGTTCATACAATACAAGTGAAATTGGCTCAAGTTGGTATTACTATCTCTAGGTTTAACCCTTTAATTGGGGCTATCAATCTCTTGAGTTCACCACAATTCCTTGTTAGCCTAATTTTCCTAGACTTAGTCCCTCTTTATCAAGAAGAGCTTAAGTCATTAAGGCATGAGTCAGTATTTGCAACTACTAAATCTACAATTTTAGCATGAATTAGGCTAAATATTACTAACCCATAAATAATTAAGCCCTAAAATTCAAGACCCATTAAATACCCACACTAGGATTAGGTCACAACCCTAGCTATGGGGTCTAGCTACTCATAATAATAGCAGAAATCAAAGATAAAGATGAAATATAAGCCATAATATTGAAGTACAAGATGAAAATCTAAAGTTTGAAGGTAAATCTACTCTAAAATTGCCAAAAAAAAAGGAAACACCAGCCGTTCACATGCTCTGCTAAAATAACTTAACCTAAAATTGATAAAAGGATCTATTTATACTAAGCTGAAAATTCCGGACAAAAATATCCCTACAGAGGTTTCGCGGACGCGTAATTCTGACCGCGTCCGCGCTTGGGCTTTTGCGGCCGCATAATAGTGAGCGCGGTCCGTGTTTCTTCATATCTGGGCTCGGTAGATCTTCGTTTCGTGGATCACGTAATGTTTACCATATCCGCGTGAGATTCTTCACGGTCGAGTAATTTGGACGCAGACCGCCTTCTTCATTTATGCCCATCTTGCAAAGACTCTGAACCTCGACAAACATTGTCCGCTAAATTCCAACCACGGCCGTGCTAGTCACTTCGCAGTTGCGTCTTTTTGCCCCTCTCAGCACTCAAATTTAGTGCTCAAAAGAGCCTCTCTGAATCTCTATTTCGCGGTTTGCAGAATAATGGCTGCCTTAGTGATGATAATTTTGCGGCCGTCCTTTTCTATCGCGGTCCGCGTTCCACAATATTGTCCCAGACTTGGTTTTTGTTCAAGTTTGACTCCTTTATGAGTTGGTTATGGCTTCTTTGGCTCATTTTGAACAAAACCCTGCAACCAAGCACATTAAGCTAGTTTCTGAGAATACCTTCACGTATTTTTGGCCCAAAACCTAAGTAAAAGAGAATAAATAATAAGCTAAAATCCATACTTAGGCTAAAATACCTATTTATCAACTCCCCCAAACTTAAGCTTTTGCTTGTCCTCAAGCAAACAAGGTAATCCCCACCTCCACAAGAAAAATAAATGAGAATTTCAGCTGTCGTAAGGTGACTTCATCAAGCATCAATTGGGACTAACAATTACCCTCAACACAAATGCATTATCAATAACATCATCCTATGACTTTTTGAGTTTCATAGTTCTAATATGACCCAAAAGCATCAAGAGTTGACTCATTTCATCAAAGAAGCTCGCTCTCTCACGTAGGTCATTGTAGATCCCAATCTCCTCCTCCTCTACTCTCCATGAGCAAATCTTACTTTATAGAATGTGACACTTAAAACAATGATTGTAAAGAAGTGCGCTCATCACTCTCAAAAGAATATCACAAGTCCGGCTCTAAGTACCATAAGCTTGCCCCTTATGTAAATCACCACTAAATGTAAGCTCACTCAACTTGAAATCATATAGGGATTTAGCGGGATGTAATGAAGGCTTTTTGGATCAAGGTAGGACATAATGAACTATGATGGTTTCATCTTTTCTTAAGCACTCTGTTTTCTCATTTCGGTTCATACTTTCTTGACTCTTTGAGTCATTTTCTTCTTCCTCGGGGGAACTGGAGACATACATTGTCACTCTTTTTTGTTCATGACAATCATTTTTCTCCTTTTCTCATCATTCCATGCCTTTCAACATTGTTTTCTTTGAATCCCTTCAACCTTTTATTTCTTTTGACATCTTTGTTTTTTTAACTCTTCATCCTTTTCTTTGCCTTTACTTTTCATCAATTCTTTTTGTTCTTGGTACCTTTCATCACTTTGAAATTCCTCGTATCTCCTGCAAACTTATGTTTTTTTTGCTAATTGCTCATCATGAATGCTAAGGAAAGATTGGATGCCAAGAGAGGGTTATTATAAAACGGATGAAGGCTTGTAAAGTGTCTATTGAATGAAAAAGGTTTAGGCTCAAAGGGGTTGACTAGGGATATCATATTGGTAGGCTACAGAAGCTTTCACAGTTCAAATGGGACCAAGAAGAGCCTACAATCACTTCTCAAGTCGTGCTACACTTAGAATTTCTCCTAGACAAGCATTCGGGGCAAGTTCTAGACTTATTGGCATGTGACTTGGACTTGCAATTCAATACCTCACCTATCTCTCAAGCTAATAAACTATTAAAGAGAACATAGTCGAGGGCCCACAACAACCCTAGCTAATATTGAAGATCACAGATGGCTCAAAGAAACCACTTGATGATAGTTTTAGTCAACTCAAGAGTCTAAAGGACACAACTAGAGTTATTCTTTGTCAATCAACTTTTTTCTAACCATGAGGTAGAAGGTAAATGGGTTAGTACCAAGTGAAGCCTTCTTGAGACACTTTTATTCATTATTACTACATATCGGAGCAAAAAGAAAAAAAAACTCAATCTCTTAAGAAGGTTGTCACGCCATCCATCGTTGGAAAGAGCCACCCGGTTCACACAATATCCACCTTTGGAAAGAACCGTGGCATTAAGAAAATCAAAGGATTATTGATCACGCAAAAATGTGAAAAGAAGCTAAAAACTCAAAAAGAAGATACTAAAGGAAATAAGAAGCTAAGCTATTTAGGAAAAATACAAAAAAAGTTATAAAGTAAACTACGGAAAGTAAAATGAATATGTACAATAATGGAGTGAACCGAATATATACAGACTGGAGATGAATATATACATGGAATGGTAAAGTTATATACATACCAAAAGTGAAAAATAACGATAAGTAAAAATAAAGGAAAATAGTATCATAATTATTGCATGCCAGTCATCAAATCAAAATAAGACCACCCCCTCAAATACAAGATAGCATTGTCCTCAATGCTAAAAGCAAAAAATAATATTAGGGAAGGGATAGAGAGTAAAGAAAACTCCCTATGTGATCTCTGTCTACATGGGATCAGTCTCACTAGTGGGGACCTCGGACTACATAGGATCATCAACTCCCTCCGGGTCCTCCAGCTGTATCTCCAGGTCCTCTAACTGGGCACCACAAATCTTCTCACCGACTCTCTGTCAACCTCCTACTCTGATGCCTGTGCTGTCTGTGCTGCAGGGACAGTCTCCTCCATAAGCAGGTCCAGTGGAATATCTCCGGTAGAAGTGAATTTCTCTACCTCCTTCTTCATCAGCTCCACTGACTCTTTTGAAGCTTGAGTCTTTCTTCATCTTTTTGACCTGCTTGCCCAAATCCTTGATCACCTTCCCATGAGTATCTAATGTCTACAAGATTTTCTTTTGGCTATCCAGAAGCTTCTTCTGGTTGTCCAGAAGCTCCTTCAATAAATCCTCCACTGATGGAGGTACCTGAAGCTGTGATGGGGCTGCCTGTGTTGTGACTGCACTAGATAAGACATACAGCTTTGATGTAGCTGCCTACAACCGGTTGTTGATGTTGGATAGCGTCTGGGAGACCCACAGTGAAGTCTGAGGATATGCGGAAGATGACGGCACAGATAATGGGGCTGTGACAGATGGCTCGGATGAGGGAGGTGGCATAGCAGCGGAAGAACCCTCCGCTGTGGAAGGCTCGGAACCAGTGGCCACTACCCTTGGCTCTTCAAACTGGCCAGTGGAGGTAGTGGCTTTTCCTTTAGACTTTGGGTTGTCTGCTCCCTGAAGGTTGTACCAAGAGAAGGGCCTTTTCGGCTTCACCTTCGTGTCAAAGTGTCTCCCCTCAACCCCCTGGTCCTCTAGGTACATAGTGATGAAATTGGGGTAAGGGTAGGACCTTTCTTCCTTCACGGTTGCCTTAGATATGTTCTGGGCCATGAGGTTCCCCATATTTATTGGGTACCCCGCCATGATGGACGCTATGAGGATCACCCAGGAGAGTGGAATGTCTTTGTCATGCTGGCACAGATCAAGACGGCTGCAGATGAAGGTGCACCACCCTTTGGCTTCAAAGCTAAGGGTGTTTCTGGCAATTGAGACTCCCAGTGTAAGCCATGTCGGTGTTGTCCCTGGTATGGATATCACCTCTGCTATCCATGGACGGGCTGCTTCATCTAATGCCAACTTCTGTATGCATAGAACAACGTCTTCATCATCAAACCCGGCATATGTATTCAAAGTTTTTCCATCAAACCGGATCTTCTTATTTCGTACATTAGTCACATAGGTACCCTTTTTGATGTGGGCAACAATGGGGTAGAATTCCTTGACTAGGTACTCATTTGCTTCCGGCAACTTGCTAGTGAAGAATTTCCACCCCACTCTTTCATCAAATTATCTCTTCACATTCGGGTTGTGAGGGAGAAGGTCTCTTTCTATGAATTGTCGCTCAAGGGTGAGCGACCTTTATGACCACCATTCCCGGAATTTATGGTAGGCCTTCTCACTCACGAACCTATCTTGCCACAATGCCAGCTTCCTTGATCTAATCAACCCCCCTCATGGGTATGACCTCCTCTCCCGTCATCCAAAACCTCTTCTTCATCATCAATATCAATAGGAGCAGTTGTTAAGGCCGGAGTTGCAGCAGGTGGGGGAGATGGTGCTGAAGTCTCACTACCTCCTTTTGAGCCATTAGACGACTCAGATGAGGAGGTGCGTTAATTGACGAGACGGAAAGGTTAAGATTAAGCCTCGGGTTGTTGTGCAGATTCTCCCTCAGAAATCTCCCGGGAAGGGAGGTATTCACTAGTGTCCGAAGAGTCAGCCTGAGGTCTTACAGGTGGGGCCTTTTTGCTAATAATCTTATGAGGTGCTAAGGGTGCAGTCTTCTTCCCTTTGCCTCTGCCTCGGGAGGATTCTCCCCTCCCTTTTGATTTGTCAGGACCACCACGAGATCGCACCATTATCTGCACACACAATTAGTGAAAGATCATTAGTATTGCGGTTCAATGAATCCTTAAAGAAATGTAGATGAAATGAAACAGTGCTTCCCACAATAGTGCACCGCAGACCGCGAAAAAATGGGCGCGGGCGCGGGCGCGGAAGGGCCATCGCGGACCGCGTAAAAATAGGTGTGGCCGCGAGGAGGTTGGACTCAGACTACCAACTCTCTGATCATGGTCTTCTGCGGATCGCAAAATTTGGGACGCGGCCGCGAAAGATCAAACGCGGACCGTGTAAAAATGGACGCAGCTGCGGAAGCAATTGCCAAACTCTCTGAAACTCATAAGTGTGGACCGCGAATTTTGGACGCGGCCGCATAAGTTTAAACGCGGACCGCAAAAAAATCACTGCGTCTGCAAACATACAATATACTCAGCTCTCACAAATTAAAGAATGTGGACCGCGTAAAATGGATTGCGGTACGCAGAGTTCAAACAAAACGGGCACTGGCACTGGCACATTAGAAACCTAGGGTTTTCACTAAGTGCAAAAATTAATGCAATTAACATGCATAGTTAATAACCCTATTCCCCATTAGGCATGTAAAACAATTACCCACATGAATGTACGAATCAATTAAGCATGATTTTGATATTGTGGCATGTATTAAACCCTAACTAAAAAGAAAAATTAAAACTAGAAGAAAAGAAAAGAAAGCGATAAAAGCAATGCAAAGATTGAGCATACCAGTTGTGAAATTGTAGAGGAAAGTGGATTCTTGATTGATATGAAATGAGATTGACAGTCAAAGAAGAGGAAGATGAACAATGCTCTAATATGGTGAAAGTTTGAGGTTTGAAAAGTATAAAAGTCCTAAGGACTTTCTATTTATATCAAACCGATAGGGACCCACCGACTTACCTTAGCACGGTCCGCAAAATTCTACCGTGGTCCGCGCTTTTTACCTTTCGAAGAGCTGCTGCAAAATCCTGGGCGCGGTCATGAATGTCATCGCGGTCCGCCAAATTAAAAATGTGGACGCGAACTCAACTTCAGAGAGTTGATATTTTGGGCTCTTCAAGTACGCACCCGCGGATAAAATGTGCCACCACGAGATGCTAACATGGACCGCAAAATGTTGAGCGCGTTCCGCGAAATTCCCACACTTAGTCAGATTTTTCCCTGTCAAAGTCCTGCACTGCACAACCAATTCCTACACAAACTTCACAACTAGTTAGTCCAAAACAATGCCTAATCTAAGAAGAAAATCAAAAAGAAAGAAAAGAAAAAAGAAAACGTCACATGGGTTGCCTCCCAAGAAGCACCCGATTTAACGTCGTGATACGACGCATGTTACCATCTTCATGTGAAATTGATCAAGGCCACCACATGGCTGTCATCAAACTTATCGAGGTAGTGCTGCACTCGGTGCCCATTAAATCTGAAGATTTCACCATTTTTGTTTTTCAAATCAAGAGTACCAAACGGAGTTACCTGCACCACTTCAAAAGGGCCACTTCATTTTGACTTGAGCTTTCCCGGAAACAGTCCTAACCGAGAGTTGAATAGAAGAACCAAGTCACCCTCCTTGAATTCTTTGTTCCAGACATATTTGTCATGTAAGTACTTCATCTTGTCCTTATACAAGGACGAGCTGGAATAGGCATGAAACCGGAATTCATCAAGTTCATTGAGTTGCTCTACCTGGAGATTGGATGCTACATCCCATTCAAGGTTTAACTTCTTGGGTGCCCACATGGCCTTGTGCTGTAACTCAAACGGAAGATGGCATGCTTTCCCAAATACCAACTGGTACGGAGACATACCAATTGGAGTCTTATACGCAGTTCTATAAGCCCGCAAAGCATCCTCAAGTTTCCTTGACCAATCCGTCTGGTTTGTATTGACAGTGTTTGATAATATGCTCTTTATCTACCTGTTGGAGCCCTCAACTTGTCCACTAGCCTGGGGATGATAAGGGGTTGACACCTTATGATTGACATCATACTTGGAAAGTAAAGTGTCGAAGGCCTTGTTGCAAAAATGAGAACCCCCATCATTGATGATTGCCCTAGGAGTGCCAAACCTTGTGAAGATATTTTTCTTTTAGAACGCCACCACACTCTGTGCCTCATTGTTGGGCAAAGCTACAGCTTCAACCCACTTAGAGACATAATAAACAGCAACCAGAATGTAAGTGTTACCAAAGGAACTCATAAATGGCCACATAAAGTCTATGCCCCACACGTCAAAAATATCGATCTCAAGAATAGTGGTGAGAGGCATTTAATCCTTTTTGGAAATTCCACCAGCTCTTTGGCATTCATGACACCTCTTAACAAGCTCACTTGCATCTTTATACATGGTAGGCTAATAAAATCCATAGCTAAGAATGTTTGAAGCAGTTCTCGTCCCACCATGATGACCACCGTAGGGCGAGGAATGGAAAGCATCAAGAATATTCATTTGCTCCTCTTCCGAGACACATCTCCAAATAACACCATCATTGCAAATCTTGAAAAGATAGGGCTCGTCCCAATAATAATCCAAGTTGTCCCATTTGAGTTTCTTCCTTTGGTTAGAAGAGATCTCACTTGGGACAATTCCGGTCACAAGAAAGTTAGTCATATCGGCGAACCAAGGCATACCATTCAAAGACACGGAGAGGAGTTGTTCATCCCGAAATGAATCATTAATTTCGAGGCCATCGTGGGGCCTCCTCTTCTCTTCTAAGAGGGACAAGTAGTCTTCCACTTGATTATCACTTCCTTTTCTATCAATGATTTCAAGGTCAAACTCTTGAAGCAGAAGAACCCATCTCATCAACCTAGCTTTCGAGTCCTTTTTGGTCATCAAGTAACGGAGTGCCGCATGATCGGTGTGCACAATCACTTTGGCACCCATGAGATATGGCTTGAACTATTACATGGCAAAGACAATGGCTAATAACTCTTTCTCGGTCACCGTATAATTGACTTGGGCCACATTCATCATCTTGCTTGCATAATAGACCGGATGAAATATCTTGTTGACCCTTTGCCCCAAAACTACTCCTACCGCAACGTCACTAGCATCGCACATGAGCTCAAATGGTAAGCTCCAATTAGGTGCGGTAATGATGGGAGTGGTTGTCATTTTATACTTGAGAAGCTCAAAAGCTTTCATGCAATCTTCATTGATCACAAACTTTGCATCATTTTCTAGCAGCTTGCACATGGGGTTCACCACTTTTGAGAAATCCTTGATGAATCTTTGGTAGATACCCGCGTGCCCAAGAAAGCTCCTAACTCCCTTGACGGAAGTAGGAAGAGGGAGTTTTGAAATAACTTCAATCTTCGCTTTGTCCACTTCAATACCATTCTTTGATATCTTATGGCCGAGGATAATGCCCTCCTTGACCATAAAGTGGTATTTTTCCCAATTAAGCACTAGGTTGGTCTCTTCACATCGGACCAATACTTTGTCAAGATTATCCAAGCATTCTTCAAATGAGTCCCCCACAACACTAAAATCATCCATGAACACTTCGATGAAGTCCTCCACCATATCCGTAAATATTGCCATCATACACCGCTAAAAGGTAGCCGGTGCATTACATAAACCAAACGGCATCCACGAGAATGCAAATGTGCCATATGGACATGTGAAGGTGATTTTTTCTTGGTCTTCCGGTGCAATGAGAATCTGGTTGTACCCTGAGTACCTATCCAAAAAGCAATAGTAGGCACGCCTGGCAAGTCACTTTGTTCAGCTTTCTATAGTCCATACATACCCTCCATCCGGTGACAGGACAAGTGGGGATCAGCTCATTTTTCTCATTTGTGACCACAGTCGTACCCCACTTTTTTGGCACACATTGCACCGGTGAAGTCCATGAACTATCCGAAATAGGGTACACAACCCCTGCATCAAGCTACTTGATAATTTCCTTCTTGAAGACCTCTTGCATAGCCTCGTTCTACCTCCTTTAATGTTCCATGGAGGGTTTGGCATCATCCTCTAGTATACGTTTGTGCATGCAATAGGCAGGGCTTATACCCCGAATGTCAGCCAATGTCCATCCAACTGCCTTTTTCCTTCTTTGAAGCACCGCAAGGGTGGAGTCTACCTGCACGTTAGTTAGGCAAGCAGAAAGAATAATAGGTAACGTGGAAGAAGGGCCTAAGAATTCATACCTGAGGTATAAAGGCAAAGGCTTCAACTCCAATGTTGGTGGCTCCTCTATTGAGAGCTTTGTTGGTGGAGTCTTCCGGTTTTTCAAGTCCAAAGAAAGTTTACGGGGCCCATATGAGTAGGATCCCATTCCTTGCAACGTATTTGCATATTCAACCAAGCCTTCCTTTTCATCATCCTCATGGTTTAACAACACATCTTCCAAAGGGTCTTCCACGTTGATCATGGCACTCGTGTCATCAACTATCACCTCCGTCACAAGATCCACAAAAGAGCAAATTTCACTGCTATTTGGTTGCCTCATTGATTTGCACACGTGGAATACAACTTTTTCATAGCCCACTCGAAAGGTGATTTCCCCTGCTTCCACATCAACCAATGCCTTCCATGTTGCTAGGAAAGGTCTCCCCAATATTATAGGCACCTTATAGTCGATTTCGCAGTCGAGAATCACAAAATCAGCAGGCAAAATAAACTTGTCAACCCGGACTAGAACATTATCAATAATACCAAGCGGCCTTTTCATTGTCCGATCCACCATTTGTAATCTCATGGAAGTAGCTCTTGGTTTCCCAATACCTAGTGTCTTGAACACGGAATATGACATCAAATTAATACTTGCTCCCAAATCACACAGGGCTTTTGCAAAATCGGCGCTACCAATGGTGCATAGAATTATAAAGGCACCGGGATCTTCAAGCTTTGGAGCCATCGAGTGCACAATGGCACTCACTTGATGGGTCATTTTGATGGTCTCACGATTCATAGATCTCTTCTTAGTTACCAAGACCTTCATGAATTTGGCATGTCCCAGCATTTGTTCGAGAGCTTCCACTAAGGGCACATTGATTGACAAACTTTTCATCATCTCAATAAACTTCTTGAATTAGATTTCATTATTTTTCTTTGCAAGCCTTTGAGGATACTGTGGAGGAGGCCTTGGCAAAGGAGCTTTGGCTTTAGGCACTACCATTTTCGGTATGTCTATCAAGTGTTCTCTAGACGGGTTCATATCATTTTGAGTCTCCTCCATGTTGTCATCAATATTGATCCTCTCTTCATCATTCACATTCTCATCATTGGCTTGAATTTCATCATCTTCTTGCAACACAACATCGTCACTCACAATCTTCTTTAGATTAGAGGTACTTACATCTCCACCTCTACCGCTTCTTGTGGTCACCGCCATAGCATGGCCTATATTGTTCCCACCCTTCAGGTTTACTACCGTATCACTTGGTAGTGCCCCCTTAGGGCGAGTATTCAATGCTTGAGAAATTTGACCCATTTATACTTCCAAGTTGCGAATAGAGGTAGTATGGGAGGCTATTTGGGAATCGGATTCAACCTTCCTTTCCATCATTTGTTTGAACATACTCTCTATCCGCCTAATCTCATTGTTTGAAGAACTTTTCCCTTGAGACGAATATGGAGGCGGATTGTTGGGTTGTTGATATATCGGGGGCCTTTGAAAGCCCGACCCCCGGTTGCCTTGATTATTATTATTCTAATCCCCTTGGTTTCCATTGCCACCCCAATTGTTATTGTTGTTTCCCCAATTCTGATTGTTGTTTCCCTAATTGTTCCAATTCCCTTGGCCTTGGTTGCCCCAATTTTGATTGTTCCCTTGCGATCTCCATTGTTGATTTGGAGTATTGCTCTGTTGACCTTGGTAGTTATTGGCATATAACACTTCCTCACTTTGATTATCATAAGAATCGTCTTGATTGTAACCACTACCACTTTGCTCATATTGATCTTGATTGTTTTGCACTTGTTGACCACGTTGTCTCCTCTTGTTGACCATGCCATTTACCCCTTCTATGGCATTTACTTGGTTTGTCCCTTGAACTTGCTAAAGCTGGGCCTTTGCTAACAGATTCATAGTAGTTGTCAACTCGGCTATGGCTTGTCCGTGATCATGAAGTTCTGTGTGAAGATGGATGACATTAGGGTCACCCTGAGGAACATTTGCCCGACTCTGCCAAGCTGAGGATGTGTCGGCCATCTCATCAAATATGTCACAAGCATCGGTATTAGGCATTTTCATAAAATTTCCCCCAGCTAGCTGATTCACCACACACTGGTTGGTCGTGTTGATGCCCCTATAGAATGTCTGCTGAATCATTGCTTCATTCATATCATAGTTTGGGCATTCCTTGACCATTGTCCAGTATTGCTCCTTGATTTCATGTAGGGGTTCATTAGGTTCTTGTTTAAAGGCAAAGATCTCATCCCTCAATGTTGCCATATGACCCAGTGAGAAAAACTTGACTATAAACTTTTTTGCCAACTCATCCCACGTGTGTATGGAGTGGTTGGGTAGCCTCTCGAGCCAGTCCAAAGCTTTCCCTCTAAGTGAAAATGGGAAAAGTCTCAATCTCAGAGCATCCTCTGACACGTTCGTCTGCTTGCTCCCCCAGCATGTGTCTACAAAACCCTTTAGATGCTTGTATGCATTCTGATGAGGAGCTCCAGTGAAAAATCCCCTTTGCTCCAATAGGGTCAGTATGACATTTGTAATTTGAAAATTGCTCTCTCGAATCCGGGGCGGGGCAATTGCACTTGCGTAACCTTCATTGGGTAGCACCTGGTGTGCTGCCCGTGGAGGATGTGGGGGAGGGTTTGAAATGTTGTCATTAGCCTGGCGGCCTCTTCTTTGGACTTGAGGTTCTAGATTAACCTCTTCCTTACCATTATCTTCTACCTCCTCCCCCAGAAGAACATGTCCGAGAGCATCATTATGAGCCATTTGGTACCAAAAGCGATTGATACATAAAAGTTAGAAAAATAGAAGGAAAGAAAAACAAGACACATAAATAGTTAGATAGATAGCCAACACTGTCTAACTCCGCAATGGCCTAGTGTATCGTGATCGAGGCCAAACCTACACCACTATAGAGTAGCGAGGATGGTTGATGTAGTTTTACCCAACGAGGTCGGGATCGATTTCCACAGGGAGTTAATTTGGCTTGGAGTTGGGTATCTAACTAATCTAGATGTGCGTGTTGTTCCTAATTGCACTTCCAAACATTTTTGCGATTGATTCTATTTTAATTTTATACTATTATGTACTGAGTGTAAGCTAAGTACAATATTTTTGGTGAAAGTTTTCAAGTGTTAAAAGGCACTAGGGAAATAACTTCTGCCTAGGTGAGTATCTAATGGGTATCAAGAATCTAGGACAAGCTTGTTAGGATTGGGGTCGTGATACAACCATCACACATAAGTGCTCACTCTATACCTCTCGGTAGTTTGAGTAACTTTGCCCGATTTGGCTTTCTCAAGCCCAAATAGGTGTTCATACAATACAAGTGAAATTGGCTCAAGTTGGTATTACTATCTCTAGGTTTAACCCTTTATTTGGGGCTTGGGGCTATCAATCTCTTGAGTTCACCTCAATTCCTTGTTAGCCTAATTTTCCTAGACTTAGTCCCTCTTTCTCAAGAAGAGCTTAAGTCATAAAGGCATGAGTCAGTGTTTGCAACCACTAAATCTACAATTTTAGCAAGAATTAGGCTAAATATCACTAACCCATCAATAATTAAGCCCTAAAATTCAAGACCCATTAAATACTCATACTAGGGTTGGGTTATAACCCTAGCTATGAGGTCTAGCTACTCATAATAATAACATAAATAAAAGATAAAGATGAAATATAAGCCATAATATTAAAGTACAAGATGAAAATCTAAAGTTTGACGGTAAATCTACTCTAAAAATGCTAAAAAGGGGAAAAACTAGCCGTTCACGTGCTCTACTAAAAATAACTTAACCTAAAATGGATAAAAGGATCTATTTATACTAGGCTGAAAATAAAATACCCCTGCGGAGCTTTCGCGGACGCGTAATTCTGACTGCATCCGCGCTTGGGCCTTTGCGGCCGCGTAATAGTGAGCGCGATCCGTGTTTCTTCATATCTGGGCCTGGGTAGATCTTCGTTTCGCGGACCGCGCAATGTTCACCGCGTCCGCAAGAGATTCCTTCGCGGCCGCGTAATTTGGACACGGACCGCCTTCTTCATTTATGCCCATCTTACAAAGTCTCTGAACCTCGACAAACGCTGTCCGCTAAATGCTAACCACGGTTGCGCCAGTCACTTCGCGGTCGCGTCTTTCTGCCGCTCTCAGCGCTCAATTTTAGTGCTCAAAACAGCCTCTCTAAATCTCTATTTTGCGGTCCGCGGAACAATGGCCACCTCAGCGATGATAATTTCGCGGTCGCCCTTTTCTATCGCAGTCCGCGTTCCACAGTATTGGTCCATTCTTGAATTTTGTTCAAGTTTGACTCCTTTATGAGTTGGTTATGGCTTCTTTGGCTCATTTCGAACAAAACCCTGCAAGCAAGCATATTATGTTAGTTTCCGGGAATACCTTCACGCATTTTTGGCCCAAAACCTAAGTAAAAGAGAACAAATAATAGGCTAAAATCTATACTTATTATATCGCCTTGGGGTGCTCCTGTCTTATTTGTGAAGAAGATGGATGGTTCTATGCGGATGTGTATTGATTACCGCCAGCTGAACAAGGTTACAGTGAAGAACATGTATCCTTTGCCACATATTGATGACCTATTTGATCAGCTTCAGGGTGCCAGAGTGTTTTCTAAGATCGACTTGCGTTCAAGCTATTATTAGTTGAAGATTCGGGAACCAGATATCCCGAAGACTGCTTTTAGGACTCGGTATGGTCATTATGAATTCCTTGTAATGTCATTTAGGCTAACCAACGCCCCAGCAACATTTATGCTCTTAATGAATAGTGTATTTCAGCCCTATCTTGATTCTTTCATCGTTGTATTTATTGACGACATTCTGGTGTATTCCCGGAATCGGGAAGATCATGAACAGCACCTGAGGACTGTGCTTCAAACTTTGAGAGAAAAGAAGTTATATGAAAAATTTTCAAAGTGTGAATTCTGGCTTGATTCAGTGGGATTTTTAGGTCATATAGTTTTGTGTGAGGGAATCAAGGTAGATCCGAAGAAGATTGAAGCAGTGTAGAGTTGGTCCAGACCGTCCTCAGCTACAGAGATCCAAAGTTTTCTTGGTTTGGCAGGGTATTACAGTCGCTTTGTAGAGGGATTCTCATCTATTGCAGCACCTATGACCAGGCTGACCCAGAAGGGTGCTCTGTTCTGGTGGACAGAGGAATGTAAGGAGAGCTTTCAGAAGCTCAAGACAGCTTTGACTACGGCCCCAGTATTGGTATTACCTATAGGTTCAGGGTCTTATACTGTGTATTGTAATGTGTCGCGTATTGGTCTCGGCACAGTGTTGATGCAAGACGGTAGGGTGATTGCCTATGCGTCCAAACAGTTAAAGGTACATGAGAAGAATTATTCGGTCCACGACCTTGAGTTAGCAGCTATTGTTCATGCCTTGAAGATTTGGCGGCATTATTTGTACGTTGTCCGTTGTTAGGTCTATACTGATCACCGGAGTCTACAACATCTGTTTAAACAGAAGGATCTTAATTTGCGGCAGAGGAGATGGTTGGAGTTGCTTAAGGATTATGATATCACCATTCTCTATCATCCTGGGAAGGCCAATGTAGTGGCCAATGCCTTGAGTCATAAGGCGGGGAGTTTGGGCAGCTTAGCATATTTATTGGTAGCAGAGAGGCCTTTAGCCTTGAAAGTACAGGCCTTGGCCAACCAGTTTGTTAGACTGGATATTTCCAAGTCGAGTCGAGTTTTGGCTTGTGTGGTTTCTCAGTCTTCTCTTTATGATCATATGAGGGAACGTCAGTATGATGACCCCCATCTGCTTGTCCTTAAGGATACAGTTCAGTACGGCGATGCCAAGGAAGTCACTATTGGAGATGATGATGTATTACGGATGCAGGGCAGGCTATATGTGCCTAATGTAGATGGTTTGCGTGAGTTGATTCTCCAGGAGGCTAACAATTTGCGGTACTCCATTCATCTGGTTGCTGCAAAGATGCATCAGGACTTGAGACTGCACTATTAGTGGAGGCGGATGAAGAAAGATATAGTGGAGTATGTAGCTCGGTGTCTAAATTATCAACAGGTAAAATATGAGTATCAGCGACCGGGTGGATTGCTTTAGAAGTTAGAGATTCCAAAATGGAAATGGGAGAGGATCACTATGGATTTCGTTGTTGGGATCCCGCGGACTCAGAGGAAGTTCGATGTAGTTTGGGTGATTGTGGATAGGTTGACCAAGTCAGCTCATTTCGTTCCTGTGATGACTACCTACTCATCCGAGCAGTTGGCTCAAATCTATATTCGCGAGATTGTCAGACTTCACGGCATACCGGTATCTATCATCTCTGACAGGGGTACACAGTTTACCTCATGGTTTGGAGGGCTGTACAGAGAGAGTTGGGTACTCGGGTAGAGTTGAGTACAACATTTCACCCTCAGACAGACGGGCAGTCCGAACGTACTATTCAGATACTGAAGGATATGCTTTGTGCGTGTGTGATAGATTTTGGGGGTTTTTCGGACCAGTTCTTACAACTTGCTGAGTTTGCTTAGAACAACAGTTACTAGTCGAGCATTCAGATGGCTCTGTATGAGCCTTGTATGGTAGGTGGGGCCGGTCTCTAGTGGGTTGGTTCGAACCGGGTGAGGCTAGGCTATTGGATACAGACTTGGTTCGGGATGCCCTGGAAAATGTTAAGTTGATTCAGGATCGACTTCGTACAGCCCAATCTAGACAGAAGAGTTATGCGGATCGGAATGTTCGTGATGTTGCATTCATGGTTGGTGAGCGGGTCCTGCTCCGGGTTTGGCCTATGAAGGGTGTGATGAGGTTCGGGAACAAGGGCAAGTTGAGACTTAGGTATATTGGACCTTTTGAGATTCTTGAAAGAGTTAGAGAGGTGACTTACAAACTTGCACTACCACCTAGTCTCTCTGCAGTTCATCCGGTATTCCATGTTTCTATGCTTCGGAAATATCAAGCCGATCCGTCTTATGTGTTAGACTTCAGTTCGGTTCATTTGGACAAGGATCTATCTTATGTTGAGGAACCAGTGGCTATTTTAGATAGGTAGGTTTGAAAGTTGAGGTCAAAGAACATTCCTTCCGTGAAGGTTCAGTGGAGGGGTCATCTGGTCGAGGAGGCGACTTGGGAAACCGAGCATGATATGCGCAGCTGTTATCCACACTTATTCACTAGCTCGGGTACTCTTTCTAACTCTATTTGAGGACGAACGTTTGTTTTAGAGGTGGAGAATGTGATGACCCAAAATGTCATCTTTAAAGTTAATAATTAATTCTGTATTTTTAAGACCTCGAAAAGCACTATTTATCATTACTCGACTTGCGTGCGTAATCCGTAAAATTTTCCAGAAAGTTTTTATGTGTAAAATGAATTAAAATATTAATTAAAGCTTTAAGACTCAGTTGAGTTGACTTTGGTCAATATTTTGAGCAAACGGACTCGGATCAGTGTTTTGACAATTTCGGTAGGTCCTTATCATGATTTGGGACTTGGGCGTATACCCGGAATCAAATTTCGAGGTCCCTAGCCCGAGATATGGAATTTTGATAAAAATTAAAAGTTTAAGTTCAAATAGTGACCAGATGTCGAATTATGTGCAAACGACCCCGAAATAGAATTTTGATGATTCCAACAGCTCTATATGGTGATTTTGGACTTAGGAGCATGATCAGAATTTTATTTGGAAGTCCGTAGTGAAATTAGGCTTGAAATGGTTAAAATATGAATTTAAAGTTTGGAAGTTTGACGGGGGAGTTGACTTTTTGATATCAGGGTCGGAATCCAGTTCCAAAACTTTTCATAGCTCCGCTATGCCATTTATGACTGGTGTGCAAAATTTGAGGTAAATCGGACTTGATTTGATAGGTTTCGACATCGAATGTAGAAGTTGGAAATTCTTAAGTTTCATTAAGCTTGAATTGGGGTGTGATTTGTGATTTTAGCGTTGTTTGATGTGATTTGAGGTTTCAAATAAGTTCGTATGATGTAGTAGGACTTGTTGGTGTATTTGGTTGAGGTCCCGAGGACCTCAGGTGAGTTTCGGTTGGTTACGGATCAAAAGATGGACTTAAAGAGCTGCTGCAAAAAGCTGCTGCAAATTTTCTTCTGCTGAGCAATCAAGCTTAGAAATCGAGCCGAGGATCGAACTCGAGAGCCATAATCGAAGGCAGGCTCAAGGCCATGATCGAAGGCCCAGGCTTGATGCCAGGATCGAGGCCATGATCGAAGGCCCAGGCTCGATGCCATGACCGAAGGCCCAGGCTCGATGCCATGACCGAAGGCCCAGGCTCGAGCCTGTGATCGAAGCCACGATCGAGGACCTGGCTCGAGGGATATAATCGAAGCGACAATCGAGGCCCAGTTCCGAAGGCTGCCTGGGCAGTTTTATAAAAGAGGGCATTCGTCCCATTCGTCATTTTTAACAAACTAGAGCTTGAGGAGAGGCGATTTTTGATAGATTTTCAAGGAAAGACATTGGGGTAAGTGATTCTAACTCGTATTTGGTCAATATACATGAATATAACATTGTTTTCACCATTTAATTAGTGTATTGAGATGGAAATTTGGGAAAATTTTAGAAATCTTATAAAAATAAATTTTTGAGATTTCTGTGTCGATTCAGAGTCAGATTTGAGTGAAACTGGTATGGTTGGACTCGTAATTGAATGGGTTTTCGGATTTTGTAAGTTTTACCGGATTCTGAGACGTGGACCCCACTGGCGATTATTGAACTAATTTCGGATTTAATTGAAAAATATAATATTTTCTTATGAAATTGATTCCTATAATTATTTTTGACTGTATCGAATTAATTATGACTAGATACGAGTCGATCAGAGTCGAAAAATTGAGGAAAAGGCATACTACTTGGTTAAATTGGAGCAAGACGAGGTAACTGACTTGTCTAACCTTGTGTGGGGAATATTTTCCCTAGGATTGGTATTGAAGTGATAAATTATAATGTATTGAAAGTCGTGTACACGAGGTGACGAGTATGTACACGGGCTAAATGTGAAAGATTATATTTTTAAATTGTGTAGATCATTGTTGCACATTAATTAAACTATTTTATTTTGATATATTCTTCATCATTGATTTAATGTTTATATGTTAAAGTTGCTTGACCTTTTCCTGCTAATTGTTTTACCTGTTTAGTTGAAACTTGGTTTCTTTCATTCTGTGCATTATTTGAAGTTGATTTTCTTTAAATTAAATATTATTAATATGAAGTATTTGACATTTTAAAATTTGGTATTGAAGCAACGTATTAAAGATATTGAAATATTATTTTGCTGAATTATTTATTCCTGAATATTTTTGTAAGATTTTCGTACTCATTATGATGGATCCGTGAGCTCTTTATTGTGAAAACATATTATTGATGATTTATGTTGGCATGAGCCGTGAGCTCTTTATTGTGAAAAAATATTGTTGTTGAAGTATTTTGGCAAGTTAAATTATTTGAGCACTTGAGGTGCAAATTGTGATATATTGTGATGTTGATACGCATGCGGTGGTGTAATGTATGGGTATTAAAACGCATGCGGTGAGATAAGGGTGGCTTGATACGTGTGGCTAGTAGGGGGAATTACTAGAAGTCATGCGGTGTGATAAGGATGGCTAAAACGCGGGAAGCTATTTCGGAAAAAATATTTTCTTTAAAATAAATTGTGAAGGCTCCCGCGGTGAGATAAGAAAATGAGATGTTGTGAATTTATTTATGATTTGGGACTACGAGGCGGTACCTCGTGAGTGCCCTTGTTGATATTGATTTATGGTCATGGTTGCTTTTGATTATTTGTTGTGATTTTCTTAAAGTTGAAAGGAATTCTGTTTTGATTCCACGAGATATTATTTGCTATTATTTTGTGTAATTAAATGGTGACGTGCTACTTGATTCATTTCTATTGTCATTTTATTTTATTATATTGTTAAACATTTTACCATGCAATTATTATTTTCTAGTAGGGCCTGACCTGACCTCGTCACTACTATACCGAGGTTAGGCTTGGCACTTACTTGGTACCGCTGTGGTGTACTCATACTACGCTTTTGTACATCTTTTTGTGTATATCCAGGTACTCCTTACCAGCCCCGACATCAGTGAGTTGCCTGTACACGGAGACTTCGAGGTATATCTGCCAGTGTCCGCAGACTCCGGAGTCCCCTTCTATCATTATTGTGTTGCTTCCTTATTTTCTTTAGACCTTGATATATATAGAGAGAGAGACATTGAGGATAAATTTTTAGAATCTTGTGACTTATTTCTACCTGGTTTTGGGAGTTGAAATTGTTTGAATTGTAGTTTATTTATTTCAGATTTAAATTTTTATTCCACATTAATAGGCTTACCTAGTCTTAGAGACTAGGTGCCATCACGACATCCTACGGAGGGAATTTAGGGTCGTGACATATTGACAAGGGTTGCAGTAGACCAGCTGGGACTTAATGTTCAACTTTTATTTGTTGACATACCAAGCATTTAGAGATGAACTCTGCAATGTCTTTCTTCATACCACTCCATCAGTAGTGCTCCTTGATGGTCTGGTACATTTTAGTACCTCCAGGATGCATTGCATAAGGCGAACTATGTGCTTCAATCAAGATCTGCTTCCTCAAGTTATCATCATTAGGAATACAAAACCTATTTTTATAAAATAATGTATCATATTTCTTCAATGTAAAATCTGATTCTCTTCCATTTTGGACTTCTTCAACCCGTTTCACAAGCTTCTCATCTAACTTCTACACTTCTTGGACCTACTCAAGTAAGACTGGTTTGACTTGAAAATTAGCAATGGCAAAGGACTTAGATTTAAACTTGCAAAGGAATTGCAACTCAACGCATCTGCAACCACATTAGCTTTACTAGGATGATAATCAATCATGCAATCATAATCTTTGATAAGTTCAAGACATTTACGTTGTCTCAAGTTTAACTCTTTTTGTGTACCCAAGTACTTCAAACTCTTGTGATCAGTAAATATGTGACATTTCTCCCCGTACAAGTAATGCCTCCAAATTTTTAAGGCAAAAACAATAGCAGCAAGTTCAAGATCGTGAGTGGGATAATTCAACTCATGCAATTTCAACTTTCGAGAGGCATAAGCAATTACTTTCCCTTCTTGCATCAAAACACAACCCAAGCCATGGTGAGATGCATCACTATATACCACATAATCTTTCCCTTCCGCTGGCAAAAAAGGTATTGGAGCTTGTGTTAACAAGGATTTGAGATTTTCAAAGCTCTCTTGACACTTTTCATCCTACACAAATTTGGCGTCTTTCCCCAAAATTGTGGTCAAAGGAGAAGCTATAATAGAGAAGCCCTTCACGAACCTCCTATAGTATCCTGCTAAACCCTAGAAACTTCTGATCTCAGTTAGAGTTTTAGGAGGTTTCCAATCAACAATAGCTTGAATCTTACTAGGATCAACCCTTACACCTTCAACTGATACAATATGCCCCAAAATGCCACTTCACTCAGCCAAAATTCACATTTGGAAAGCTTCACGCAGAGTTGCCTCTCTTTCAGAATTTGCATGACAATCCGGAGATGCTTATCATGATCTTCTCTATTCTTGGAATAGACTAAAATGTAATCAATAAATACCACTACAAATTGATCAAGATAAGGCTTGAATACACGGTTCATTAGATCCATAAATGCAGCAGGAGCATTTGTCAAACCAATCAAAAATTCATAATGGCCATACGTGGTCCTAAAAGCAGTTTTAGGAACATCTTTCTCCCTCACGCGCAACTGATAATATCCAGATCTCAAGTCAATTTTTGAGAACAAGCTGGCACCCTTCAGTTGGTCAAACAAGTCATCGATTCTAGGCAGTGGGTATTTGTTATTGATTGTTAACTTATTCAGCTGTCGGTAATCAATGCAAAGCCTAAGAGTTCCATCTTTATTTTTCACAAATAAAACATGAGCTCCCAAGGTGAAATACTGGTATGGATAAAACCTTTCTCAATAAGTTCTTGCAATTGAGCCTTCAACTCTTTTAATTCAGCTGGAGCCATTCTATAAGGAGAGATAGAAATAGGAGTAGTTCCAGGGACAAGCTCTATAGGAAATTCAATCTCCCTTTCTGGAGGCAACCTAGGAAGATCATCAGGAAATACAGAAGGAAAGTCGCACACGGTTGGTATGTCCTTAAGACTTGGAATCCCCAATCGTGTATCAACTATATGAGCAAGATAGGCATCACAACCTTGACAAATTATCTTCCTTGACAAGACCGCAGAAATAATATTAGTTGTCAATGATCTTTCTCCTTGAACTACTATGTGTGAGTATGCAGGAGTTCTAAAAGTCATTTGCTTCAACCTACAATCAACCAACGCATGGTGCATATGGAGCCAATCCATACCAACAATAACATCATAGTTTTGGAAGGGCATTTCAAGCAAGTCTGCAGGGAAGACCAGATTTTGAATCATGAATGAACAATCTCGGTAAATCCTGTTAACAACAGCCTGATGACCTAATGGACTCGTGACCAGCACATCAAAGTCAAGTCTCACAGATTTAACAGTATCAGGAAATGCAAGTGATGAGCAAACATAAGAGTGCGAAGATCCAGGATCAAATAATGTAACAACAGATATGCCAAATAAGTGAAATTTACCAACAACCACGTACGTGCCATCTTGGTCATTCTTCTGTCTCATAGAATAGACTCGTGCAGTAGATCTTGACCCACTATCCTGATTAGCTCCACCCAAACCCGCGGCTTACATATTTATAGGTCTTACACCACTATTAGCTTGAGAATGAGTAGTGATAGGCTTTTGAACTGAGCCCTTTGTATGTGTATAAGAAAGAGGATTAGGATTAGGACAATGCTTCACTTTATGATCCATATTTCCACAATTAAAACAAGCACCAGAAGCTCTTTTGCAGGCACCATAGTGATTCTTTCCGCACTGTGCACAAGTAGGTGTATAAGTTTTGCCTTGGCCATAACTTGGAGTACTAGCAGTAGAGAAATTTGGCTTATTCTGCTTATGATATGATGACGTCTGTGCACTTTCAGTCTTGGAATAGTCAAACTTTCCCTTCTTGGATGGACTGCCATAATATGAGTTACCATTCCTAAACTTGTTTTCTCTCCTACTAGCTTCTTCCTTGTCAATTCTTTCCCAAGTAAGAGCAGCTGGAATTAGCTTGGAAAAATCCTCAAGTTGCAAGATTGCCAAGGTTTTTCGAATGTAACCATTCAAACCTTCTTCAAATATTTTTCACTTGTCTCTTTCACCATCAATAATACCTCCAGCATAGCGAGAAAGCCTGAGAAATTTTTGTTGATACTCTGCAATAGACATACTCCCTTGTCTTAAATTCAGAAACTCTTTTTTCTTTACATCATAGTAGACAGGGGGGACATATTTCGCACAAAATATGTCGCCCCTCGTTTTTCTCGCGAAAAGCAAGCGGGCTTCGACGTTGTGACAATTCTTTTTTAGGATGGGAAATAGAATGCTAAAGAAGAAGAGTCGCCACCTAACAATTTTTAAGGTATGTTAGGGCACCTATTATGCAAATGACTCGGTTTTACTAATCAACGTCACCAAAGATCGGGTAAGGGCTCAAGTTACCTCAAAGAGAAGGTGTTAGGCGCTCTTCGAGGTCCATAACTATGGGTCCCAGTCGAACTTAAGATTATGTGGATTACGAATAAGCTAGGTGATCAAATAAACAAAGAGAATTCAGAAGTCAAAGAACTTTATTACAACATCAGATCTTAGTGCGAGTATAGGGATATAATTATTTAGATCTAATAGCAACATATAAGGAGGAGGGGGTCCTAAGTTTTTTAGCCTAAAGGATCACCCCGTGCAACATAAATAATACTTCGTAACTCCCTCAAGATAGGGTGTTACTCGCATTATTCAGCGGGCATAGACTATCATCTCCTGCTACCCGATTACTATGTTAAAGTTGTTACCTAAAGCGCACTAGTTCAACTATAAATCGTACCTTATGCATGCACTACCCGTACCATACCTATGGTTCAGGAGGGAATTGGACCTCTATTTAGGGTGGTTCTAGACTTAAACTTAGGCTGCTCAAAATGATAAAACTAGGCGACATACAAAACATATTAGACTTCAAATATGGCAATAAAGGGGGGCTCAAGTTTGCCTCCGCACTTAAGCAGTAAATGCACGCAAACACATATGCCAATCAGGAATCTGTAGAATCCTATAGACATGCTTTCTAGGCGATCAAAGTATGCAAGTAATTTTGGATGCAGGATATAGCTTATAGACAGAATCATGCGGGTATCATAAGTTAATTGTTGAGAGTTTTAAGTTACCAATCCTATATGTGTGATGCCTAAGTGATCTACGCAATAGGTACAACCGAATCTGCTAGGGAAAGAGTCCCAGAATTATTCGTATGACGTGCATGAATCAGTGTTTGAATGGTCTAACATTAACCAATTATAATGAGCAATTATTTCCTATAGGCAGGATCTCTAATGCATAGTACTTCAGAGCTTATTTTATTTATACTTAATCCTATAAACAAGATTTCTAATGATCAATGTGGTACAATAGCAAATGAAGTGGTCAAAATCCTATAGACATGATTTCTAGTGAATAACTGAAGTGAATTGCAGGAAAATTCATTTGTTCCTATAGGCAGGTTTCTAATGTAGTTGAAGGCAGTCATGCAGATTGAAAGAATGCTCACTTCATATAGGCATGCTGTCTATAAACACGTAGCAGTAGACATAGCATTTGAACTCATGTTTAATAGTAAACAAGTAATGTGTGTGTGTGTGCTCCCCCTAATGTCATGATCTCTACAGTGCTCATGTAATCAAATAACACATATAGCAAACATATTACCAAGTCATATAGGCATGTTATCTACCCATTTTGCATGTTAGTATTAGAATCTATCTCATTCCCTTTGACTAACACCCCAATCGTTTATACAAAGATTATTATTACAGAACCAAATTAATAATAAAGTAGTAATATTACATGACAATAGATAGGCCTATAATAGGCCCAAATAGAATAACTAAATGCCCGGCCTTACTAGGCCTTCAAAACTTCTGGCATAGCAGACTTAGGCCTTCAACAAAGAACCACACAATCATAGGTCCATAGGGGAGTTCAGACCCCTTTTCAATGAGCCATAGCACCAAGTGTTGCACCACTTGGAACAACCAATATAGATATAAATACATGCCAGGGAAATAGAGTATTAGGGATAGTTTTGGAAGTTGAGAGATTGACTAGGGCCAAGCCCTAGTGTATCAGAGTTCACAGGGGCCTCAATTGGACTCCGAGCAGTGCTCACACTAGGGAGGTCGACAATAGAACCTAGATAGCCTTGGCTTTCAGCCGGCTAAGAATGAGAATTCAGAATGGCATGAGTAGAAAATAAGGAGAGTGGATAGTGATAGAGGGACAGAAATTAAGTACTACATCAAGTTAAGCATACAAAGCAACTAAGCAGGCCAGTAGGTTCAGCAAGATAGCAAAGCACCTCATAGATAGTCTCATATTGAAAGGAATTGGGGAAGCAACAGGTTTGCAAGATATACATAGATTATCATTCAACCAATTGAGACCTAAGAAATTCGGATTAAGCTAAGCATGCATCTTAGGGTCATACTAATCAGTATTTAGACATTGTGATAAATATTGGAAGAGGCAAGATATCAAATGAACAAAAACAGATTGGAAAACATATTAGCATGGAAGCAAGGAATCTAGAAATTTTAAAAACATGAAAGTTATAGTCCTTTGATTCTAGTTTCCATAATGATAGACCATTCATCATCTAGATATTTGTATAGAAAGTTATGATTGATTGACTGATATTTGTACTGCAGATTTTGGCTACAGCAGTGTGCATCGCCAGAAATTTCTCCTGCACAGGGCTGACTTTGGAAGCTTATATCCCGCAATCTATAAGGAGATGGGTAATGATCAAAACATGACAGTTGCAGCCCTTTGTATCTAGTTTGCATAAATTTAAACCGTTTGGCATTTGGAGTTGAGTATAAGAAATTATGGTTGATACACTACAGTATGTCGGGGAAGAGTTTGATGTTTTCAGCATAAGCATGCAATGATCCAAAGGTCCATTTTTAGTTCTAAAGATCTAAATTTGATTTCGAGACATCCAGAATTTTGATAATGAATTATAGGAGTGATCTGGAAAGTCAGGTCTAATTTCATCAAGTCGCGATTGGGTTTTTAGCGCGAAACATGAGTTAATTATTTAACGAGCAAAATTTGTATCGCATTAAGCAAATGAGCCCCGAATTGAGTTTTTATAGAACGAGCAGATTTGTATTATTATTTGTGATTCATAGGAATACGAATCGTCGAATTCCGAGTTCGTATGATAGAGTTAGAGCCTTTTTAGTAAAAATAAAACTGTTGATGTAAACAGTTCTGGTGCACACCTTTAACGACCAGATTTGACACTTTTAGCGACATGATTGGACTTTTAGCGATTAGAATAGTATTGTTTGGGCAGAAACTTAAGGACCAAAAATGGTCATCTTCTTCATTTCGTTTTGAATTTTGGGAGCACGGTTCTTGGGCGATTTTGAGGATTTCTTCAAGAGTTCAACTTGGGTAAGTGTCCTATATACAAAAGTGATTATATTTCATAAATCCATGGTTATATTTATTATTTAATTCAGATTTAAATGGAAGAAATTGGGTTTTTTGTAAAATCTTTCAAAAAATAGAAATTTTAGATTTGGAGGCCGAGTCATTATCGGAATTTGATAAAATTGGTACGGTTAAACTCGTAATTCAATGGGTTATCAGATTTTATAAGTTTCATCGAATTCCGAGATATGGGCCCCACGAGAAATTTTTGAGTTAAATTTCGGATTTTCTTGGAAAATTAGTATTTTCATATGGAATTAATTCCTATAATTAGTATTGACTGAATTGAATTAATTTGGTTAGATTTGAGCTGTCCGGAGGTCAATTCAAGCAAGAAAATAATTTTGGAATATCGGCCTAACTTTAAAAAGGTAAGTATCTTGCATAACCTTGAGTAGGGGAATTACCCCTTAGGCATCGAGTCTTATGTGCCATTTGTGAAATGTGAAAATCCGTATGCGCGAGGTGACGAGTACGTACTCGGGCTTATATGTGCAAAATTGATTGGGTTAAAGTCTTAGGTATATCGTATAGTAAAGTGGATAATTGTTGGCATTTATTAAATCATCTATTTGCCATGCCTCAATTCGCATTTATTGAATTTGTTTTTATATGACAATTTAATGTGGTTATTGCTTGTATATTTATGTAAATTTCATGAGTTTGGTGATTTGATATTTCCTGAAAATAATTATATTATGGATTTTCACTGCAAATAATTAATGAAATAAGTTTAACCCGAGGCGTTATATAATTATCAAAAATTTGGATTAATGAAGGCGTTGCACTATACTGAGTATTTTTCATCTCAGTTGTTTTTTGAGGTTTTATACACATTCTGGAACCTTGGGCTATTTTTTGTAAAATTAATTAATTTTATTATATATTTGGAATTGGTTCTGGCCATTGGGCAAATTGTGATATGAATTGATTTTGTTATGTTGCCGTGATAATATTCCGTGTAACTTGCTATGTTATTTGAGTTATTATTTTGAGGATATAAGGGTGTCAGTTCACTGTTGATATTATGTGGGTATAAGGGTGGCATTTCACTGTTGTTATGTGTGTTGGGATATTGTCCGGGCAGAGCAATAAGGGTGGTTGTAGGAGAGATAAGGGTGGCTATATGAGCGATAAGGGTGGCTATTGATATTGTTAGGGCGGAGGTATAAGGGAGGCTATTATATGAGTAATAAGGGTGGCTATAGGAGAGAGAAAAGTGGCTATTGTCAGGGATGATATGTGATGATGTGGGGTTATTGCGTTGGTAATTTTCAAGTGATATTGTGATTTTTTTGTGTTTATTTTTATACCTTGTGTAATTTTTCTTGTTGTTGGCAAATTGATAATCGTCTTATCTATGTTGAAATTGGGAGCCTGTGGTTATTGCCATGCGGATTATGAAATAAAATGTGGGCACGGGGTGCCATGAGTAAATAATGATGATATTGGTACGTGAACTGTCTGTGCAGTTGTGATATGAAATATGGGCACGAAGTGCCGTGAGTAAATAATGATGATATTGGCACATGAATTGTCCGTGCAGTTGTGATATGAAATGTGGGCACGAGGTGTCGTGGTTAAATAATGATGATATTTGGCACGTGAGTTGTCCGTGCGGTTGTGACAGAGAAATTGGCATGAGGTGTCGTGGAAATATGAACGTGGGCCAAGGCCCATATTTTTATGATTTTGAAATGCTGTGTCAGAGGGAGACTTTTATTCGAAAGAGATTTATTNTGTTGCGCTATACTGAGAATTTTTCATCTCAGTTGTTTTTTTGAGGTTTTATACACATTCTGGAACCTTGGGCTATTTTTTGTAAAATTAATTGATTTTATTATATATTTGGAATTGGTTGTGGCCATTGGGCAAATTGTGATATGAATTGATTTTGTTATGTTGCCGTGATAATATTTCGTGTAAATTGCTATGTTATTTGAGTTATTATTTTGAGGATATAAGGGTGTCAGTTCACTGTTGATATTATGTGGGTATAAGGGTGGCATTTCACTGTTGTTATGTGTGTTGGGATATTGTCCGGGCAGAGCAATAAGGGTGGTTGTA
>AWOL01S0034946.1:0-12142 GCA_000715115.1 Nicotiana otophora
CAATCGAAGGGTATCCACATGACAAGCTCGGATGAATTCCGAAGTAGAAACGTCGAGCTTCGAGCTATAAGATCAATCAACGGCAAAACTTGATATCATTATCGAGCCTGTGTCCGAATCGGACTATGGGGCAACACCGATCGACACAAGCCCCGAATATCGATGCCCCAAGGCAGAACCGAGCTCGAACCAAGACTGGGGGTTCGATCTAACATCGAGCTCGAGCCAGTGCCAAGCTCGCAGACAAGAGCCGTTACAACCGCACCGAGGGAGAGAATCTTGGCTAGAATCAAGGAAGAGACAAACTATCATGGGTCCTTCACTATATGTATTATTTTATTATGTTATTATAGATAAAGCAGTGACCCTCTACTATAAAAAGAGGGATAGACTGCAATAGACGCAGGTCCTCCAAGATACATTAAGATTTCATTGTGCTTGTTTTTCTAATTCATTTCAGTCTTCCCGTCCATCATTCCCATTTTATAGCAAAAANGTCCATCATTCCCATTTTACAGCAAAAATACCTGTATTATCATTTTGTATCAAAGGAATTTGCATACCCTTAGAACCATATCTAAATTTAACGTTATCCGATTTTTCGGGTAAACAATAAGTACTCTATTTGTTTTTCTTGAAGATGTATGCTTGTGTTTATTTTCACATGATGATGCTGTTTATAAAAATTAAATGATCAATAGTTAAAACTAGGGGCATTTATGACGGCGAAGTGCATGATAGTTTTTTTGTTAATTTTGCCAATTGGATCTCTCTGTGAATGAAAAAGGGTTGCTTCGGATAGAGAGTAACCACTAGTGATAGGGCAAAATTTGGGGGAAGGAAAAGGAAAGAAGGATGCAGAATGGTGAGAGTTTTCTATTTTAATAGCGTTTGGTTCATTGTATTGAAGTGCAGCTGAACGTTGAATACAACGATCACCACTTAAAACTGTTCGTGTGATTCATATTCTTCTGATTCTGGTTTTTCTCTCCTTTTCTACAAAAGTTACTATTTTTCTCAAATTGCCTATGTCAATCTTTTTTATTTGGTATCTCTAATTTGAGTTGAGCATTTAGGTTGAAATCAATGGATAGCTATCAAAATATGCAGGAAAATACAACTTAATTGACCTGCAGATGTAAACAGAAAGCATGAAGCTCAGAAAACAACTTAATTGACCTGCAGATGTAAACAGAAAGCATGAGATATCAAGAAATGGAGGGCTTAAAGTAATTCTCCTATCCTTTCTTGGCTTTTTAAGCACACATCGAGAGAAAAATTGTTCAAAAATAATATACAGTCGTTGTTGAGACCGCATGCACTTAACATGGACAAAAGCAGTATAAGTAAAGCTAATGTTTTTTTTTTGAATGCGAATTTTTTTAAGCTGATGCAGGCAACAAGATTATAAACTAGAGGGCAGTTTCAAACTATTAGATCTTCCCAGATGGGAAAACAAAATTTGAAGTACACAACAATAAGGGAATTAGTTTGAAATATCAAAAACTCAACTCTAAATAAATGCCAAAAAGATAGCCTCATGGAATCTCTAGCTTCATAGTTCCCCTAAAGCTCCATCTCAAGCTTCTGTTTAATGAGATTTCACGTACTCTTGGACGATATGGAGACCCTCAGTCTATTCCCCATAATCCTACAGAATCAATCAGAAAATTCATTACGATGGAATACAAATTCCACTTTGGCAACTCATCAGCTACTGTTCATGTAAAGTTAAAGGATATATAAGATGTACCTTCACGACAACACAGCCACAACCAACAGCCTTCCTTGCTTTCCCTTCAGAATCAATCTTGCATAACTGTAATCGGAGAAAGTTCATAGTGAATGAGTGATTGGATTTTAATTTACATGATACACATCAACAAAAATGCAAAATACAGAACACTTCAAAGAGAGGTCAACAAGTTAATAATCGGAACCCTCCTCTGCCTCTCCACTCAGTTAAAAGTGCGAAAAATACATAGGACTATCAAACACAATAACTCGGGTCAATAATGAGGTTAAGGTAGTCATGGCATTCTAAGGATTACTTATCACAAGTTGCCAAAACCCTTCACCTCCTAAAAGATGGAGTATCTAGTAAAATCACATCAGAAAACAGCTACTCAAGGACAGTAAAGACTGATATACTGTAACTGGGGCAGTAGATAAACAATCATCAATTACTTACACGAGCCCATTCGCCAAGAGTTTTTGCATTTGGAACTGTAATCAAACTGACATTGTGATCAGCACAAAGTGTTTTCACCAGCTTGACGTAATCCGGCTGGTCGCAGTCCTCTGCTAACACACAAAGTTGTGCAGCATGCTTCTCAATCACCTTTGCACCTTCATGGAGTCCTCGAGCAAGTCCACCATGAGCTCTAGACTTCCTAAGCACCAGCTGCAAAACGGTCATGATGTCCATGGGCTCCCCAAGTGCTGGAGCAGGAGTCTCGGCAGCGGCAACAGCAACAGCAGCATCCTCTCTACAGTTATACAAATGTCAGCTAGATAACACCTTATATTGAATTTCAGGAAATTGAGAGTTTAAAGTAATTCTCCTCTCTTTTATTGGCCTTTTAAGCATGCACATAGAGAAAACCATTGTTCGAGGAATGCTTCCCAGTTTTAAGATAAAAAATGACTAGGAAGAAACCACAAATCAATACTACGGTTATCTTTTGGAAACATTTGTGTTGATTGCATAACATCCAGTGTAAGAAATATAATAGGTACTACTTCAGAAACTATACAGCAATTGTTGAGATCGCATGCCAATGCTAATATTTGTTTTTTGAAAATGCGACCTCTTTAGCTGATGGGCAACAAGATTATATACTAGAGAGCAGTTTCAAACTATTAGATCTTCCCAGATGGGAAAACAAAATTTGAAGTACACAACAATAAGGGAACTTGGTTTGAAATATCAAAATCTCAACTCTAAATAAATGCCAAAAAGATACCCTCACGGGAACTCTAGCTTCATAGTCCCCTTAATCTCCATCTCAAGCTTCTATTTAATGAGACTTCACGTACTCTTGGACGATATGAAGACCCTCAGTCTCTTCTCCATGATCCTGCAGAATCAATCAGAAAATTCATTACGATGAAATATAATTCTAGTTTGGCAACTTATCAGCTACTGTTCATGTAAAGCCACAGGATACAGGATGTACCTTCACAACAACACAGCCACAACCAACAGCTTTCCTGGCTTTCCCTTCAGAATCAATCTTGCATAACTGTAATCGAAAAAATCATAGTCAATGAGTGATGGATTTCGATTTACATGATGCAGTTCAACAAAAATGCGAACTACAAAATACTTCAAAGAGAAGTCAACAAGTTAATAATCAGAACCCCTCCTGTGCCCCTCCACTCCACTCCAATACAAGTGCAAAAAAGCATAGGTCTGCTAAACACGATCAATTAACCAAAGGTTAGAAGATGATTAACCAAAGGTTAAAAGATGATCCAGGTCCAAAATGAGGCTAAGACTTCAGTCACAGCATTCTGGCGAATGGTGATTATTAACCACAAATCCCTAAAACCCTTCCACTCCGAAAACATATACAGTAAAACACACATTCCAATTTCATTTTCACAGCAGAAAGCAGCTATTCAAGGACACAAAAGACTGATAATACATTAACTAGAGTGACAGATAAGCAATAATCAATCACTTACACCAGCCCATTCACCAAGAGTTTTCCCATTGGGAACTGTAATCAGACAGACATTGTCATCAGCACAAAGTGCTTTCACCAGTTTGATGTAATATGTCTGGTCGCAGTCCTCAGCTAACACACAAAGCTGCACAGCATGCTTCTCAATAACCTTTTCACCTTCATGGAGTCCTCGAGCAAGTCTACCATGAGCTCCAGACTTCCTGAGCACCAGCTGCAATGCATTCATGATGTCCATGGGATCAGGAGTCTCGGCATCAGCAACATCCTCTTGACTGAACAACACACACTAAAATTTCTATAAACCACAAAATAAAAACCAAATTAGCAAAGCAAGAAAGCACGATCCGTCATCACACAACAATGGGATATGAGCCAATACCACATGAATCTCAAACTTTGGCCTCATAAAGAAAACAGACATTTTAAAAAAATGGCTCTACAACAAGTTTTCCTTCAAATGAAAGAGGAAATACAAAAAAAATAAGAGTATCCAAACAACATGCAATTTATGCAAGTGAGACAATCTTTTATTCTTATNAGAAATACAAAAAAAAAATAAGAGTATCCAAACAACATGCAATTTATGCAAGTGAGACAATCTTTTATTCTTATGACAAACTTTATCAAAATCCAGATAGAACGGTCTATTCAGCTAAAGATTAAGTGGTCAACCAAAAGTGAAATTTGTCATATGGTTTAGGTTCTGCTTTTAGGGGAAATCACAGTTTAGCAATGTGTAGTTTTAAATAGAAAATACCCCATGGATACGAAAAGCTGAACAGAATTGCAGCAGCTGACCAAAACACCATTGTAGGTTAGTGGTGTTTGGTTCTGTTTCAAGCAATTGATATTAAAATACCTAGCCCTAGATGGTTCTGATAATTGGGCTCGTGAGAAACCATTGGAATAACTACAAACTCATTTGATTTCACAAAAAGTTTCCGATAATTGATTCATGCAAACACACAAAAGATTTGCATATTTTAATGCAAGGGCTGTTCATTATAGTAGATCAAGACAAATTAATCATGTCTTAAAAATCTGTCACGCGTCTAAATTACTAGAAGCGGAAAAGATAGCAACTTTAACACGAAAATGACTTAAGCAAACTGAATTTTAACAAGAAAGCTATACAAACCTCTGCACTTACCCTGCCAATTTTTCTTTCTTGGTAAATGTTAAATCCAAGACCTAGTAACCTGTTGTTTCCAATAGTTGAAGACAAAACTCAGTCAGGTAAACAGAATGAAGAATAGACTCCATTATCCTTCATTCTAGATATATCATGACAACTCATCAAAATCCGCCCCAACAAAAAGTGATTTGACAAAAGTGAAAATAAACATGCAGGATTTCAATCTGTCAAATGCAATGGCATAACAATTCAGTGGAGACAAAGCTTTCTGATCTTACTAGTTTGGACACTGCAGTAAAGGCTAAGGAGGCGCCAGGGAACAAGGACTCTCTCAAAAGCTTATATAAGATAACTGCCTATCAAATAAATTATTTACATAAGAGGATCAAAGCAGCAACCCTAATTACTAAATTACCCATATCTCATTTTCTTCTCTCAAAATTTCTCCTTCACTAATAAAATCAAAATAGTCTCTCAATCATATAACAACAACAACAACAACCACAACCCAGTAAAATCCCACAAAGTCTCTCAATCATATGAGTAGTTTATTTTGGTCCCTATTATACAACTTGAAATATTAAAAGCTTTTAATGGTCCACAGAAGTAGAACACTTTTAGTTCATGGCTAACGGAACTCTAGATAAACAACAAAAAAGCTCAACAATACCTTAAAACTAACGGAAACTAGAGTCAAGGAGACAAATGTGGTGAAGTTTATCTCAACACTTGCTGCAGATAATGATAAACATTGTTGCATGTGTTGGTACCAACTTTCTCTTCTGGCAAATTCAGTAGAAGAGCAAACCTTTGAAAACCAATGTTCCCTGGAGGCCTGGACAAAGAATCGAATCTCCCCAACTCCGGCTTCACATCTTACTTGGAAAGCGTAGGTGGACATCAAGCACATTGCACTTCCCAGATTGCCAAAGGACGCATGTAACCCACATATCTGTATCCGCCCTTGGGAACCTTCGGTGTACGAAAAGAATAGCTGTCAGAACTCAGAAGAGTTTAGTATGCAAGGAATAAGGAAATCTTGCAAATGCTGAAACATGCAGACCTTTTGAATACCTAAATATTAAATTTAGGCATCAATACATTTATTTAGTAGGACAAACTATAACTGTGAAAAATGACTTTTCATATTAAGGTTTTATGCACTTGCTTCATCCTGATTGCAAGTGGCAAATATCTATCCAATACTTGGTCTACCCTTGCCAAATCACAATTTTCATCAAACAGTGAATACTTTCTAGCCATAAACATCCCAGGACTCTCAGAAAGCAAGAGACTACTGGGGAAAACAGAGTACCGGATTTTTCAGACTGTTATGGGTGAGAATTGTCGTCCAGCTAAAAGTATTTGCATTCCCACATCTCTGACTTGTTTTAATCAGTGTTTTGTTTCTACTTCCATGGTTAACTAATATATGTTTTGTTTGATCTTACACGTTAAAGTTTAGTACAAGCATACCTCCTCTTCTCCCAGAGAGCTCCTAACTTTGTCTCTTGCTCTCTCCGATCTCTCAGCAATCTATCAAAAAAGAAAATTCAGTAACCACCAACAATAGTCATTAATCTTATTGCAGTCTCTGTTTCAGTTTAAGCGAACTAATAATAATTTGACAAAAACACCAGTTCAAGCCTTGAAAAGTATTAGCTCAGCTCTAGCGGAACATAGGCTTTGTGTTAATGCCATCATTTTCAAAGCATAGAATAAACACAAGGATAGCTCTAGAAAAGAAACAAGTCCTTTCAACAACAGTTTAATTTATATTCAAAAAATCAAAAACTATAACGCTTCTCAGCTTTCCCATTGGAACCACTGAAGAGTGCATGAATATATTAAATCAAGGAGTTATGAACTAAAATAGGATAAAACGTGTAAAATGAAAAAAAACAAATGATTCAAACACTCGGACTCATTTCTTGGGGTTGATTAGGGTGTATTCTAGATAAGTGATCAGGCATCTGGAAGAGTAGCATGGACTACTGGTTATTAAGAACAAATATCAAAATAAGCAAATTAACATAAAACCCACATTCAACATGGCCTCAAATAGGTCGGTAACAAGATAACAACTATTCTAGACCACTAAAAGAGTTCTTTGCGTGCATTGACGTATTTCAAAGACCAAAACTTTCCCAACATTATGAAACATACCATTAGTGCCACCCGTTTGACATCATACGCTTGAACAGTTGGTGAAGTCGCAACCGCCACTCAGTTCAGAAGTCATTTACATTTCCAGGTTCAAAACACATTAAAAATGAAGTTAATGGCAAATAAAAATGAAAAGGAAAAGAAAATAATAACGAATAAGAAAGATAAAATTCTATTATCAAAGACACTTCTTTATTTACAGCACCCAATTACATGCAAGTACTCAATTTTATGTACAACTTCAATCATCCGCAGAAAGTACCTCCAGACTCCCAAGTGTGCCCTCTAGTCTCCTAAGTGTGTCTCTATTCTTCAAACTTCAACTATCAAAGACACTTATTTATTTACAACACCCAATTACATGCAAGTACTCTTCTTTATGTACAACTTCAATCTTCAATCATCTGCACAAAGTGCCTCCACTCTCCTAAGTGTGCCTCTAGTCTCCTAAGTCTGCCCCTAGTCTCCAGGGCAGTATAGCATGATCAAGAACCTTTGCATGAGTGTCAGCAGATGAATGAGCCACTATAGCCTTTAGTGCTGCCTGTGCATGAGCAATCTGAAGCTTAACTTTCTCAATTGCTAATGAATGGTGTGGTAGCTCTTTCTGTGCAGCGGCCAAGTGCATAGCTGCTGCCTCCATTGCGACTAGTGCAGAATCAATAGCCATAGAAATAGTGCTATCAGCAGAGAGAGATGCAGAGGCATCAACAGAAGTGGCACCCATAGCAGAGGAATCTATGGAATGGTCAGCCACTATAGGGGTAGGGTCAGTCATGGTAGGGCCAACCACAGCAGAGGCACCACAAATAGTGGTAGTGGTGCTAGGGTCAGCCATAGTGATAGCATCACTGGTAATGGCAGTGGTAGTGGTGATGCCGCTGGCACTGATAGAGGTAACTTTCACCAGCGCCGCCGGAACCAATGCCGCCTCAGCAGGCGTAGAGGCATCAGAAAGAGTGGCAGTGACGCTAGGATCAGCCACATCAACAGTGGTAATGGCGGTGGTAGTGGTGATGTCGGTGGCACTGATAGAGGTAGCCGGAGGTATAGGAATAGAGACAGCTCCCACAAGCGCCGACGGAAACAATGCCGCCTCAGCAGGCGTCGGCGATAGTGCAGGATGCGCCGGCACCGATGAAGACTCCACATGTGCCGACTCCACATGTCCGGGGAGCTCAAGGTGCCGTCGGAAGCACCTTGTGCCGTCGGTACAGCATCCATGTAGGAAAGCTATGCACAACGGCACCTACAATATCGACAAAATAATAAAAAGAAGTTGTGGAATTAATCGACAATCCGAATTGTCTTACCTTTGCCACCGAGAAGCGGGTATCATCCTCACCGTGTAAAAACTAAGGTCAAAATAGTAATTTGACCGATTAATTAAAACATATTTAAAATTTTAGATAAAATTATTTAAAATAACCCATACTTTGCATTTGTTACCGTAGTCGCACTCCCTTTTCGCCAACCAATACCTGCACATTGCTCTATACGACATTTTCCTGTAACAATCTAACACAAAAACTTATACCACTACATAAGAATCTCCACCACATTCTCAACGCAAATAATTAAATCAATCAATATGATATGTAACATTATTTATATATATATATATATATATATATATATATATATATATAACACAAAATACTAAAGTAAAATAGAAAACAAACCCTAGAAAAAAGTGAGTAATGACAGATAATATGAGTACTAGAGAAGTTAGACACATTGTTCTAGACCACATTTTCCAATAACAATCTAACACAAAAACTTATACCACTACACAAGAACAACGCAAAGAAATAAATCAATCAGTATAATTGGTAACAATATATATATATATATAACACAATAACAACAACATACCCAGTATATTCCCATGTGTACGGTATGGGGAGGGTAATGTGTACGCAGACCTTACTCCTATCTTATGCAGGTAGAGAGGTTGTTTCCAAGAGACTCTCGGCTCAGGCAAGCACAGTTACAGCAGTAAAAAAATTGAACTATAAAAAATAATAGAGTTGCAAACTACAATCAACCCTCTCTATAATAACTTCGTTTGTTCCGATATTTTTTAGTTTTTATAATGAATGGATGTTATACACCTATAACATCATTTGACGTTTAAATATTTTTTGGTTGTTATAAATAAAAATTATTAAAAATTGATTATTTTTCCTTTTCTAATGTTACATATAAATGATAACAAAATTATGCAAATCTAAAATCTTAAAAGTTATGCAGATTTCACTAGTTAAAATATTGAAGAAAGCTAATACATTATTAATAAATTTATAACTAAACGTATAAAGATTTAAATTCTAAGGCAGACATTAAAGCTACCTAGAAAAATAATTTCTTTCAAAAATGATGGAATAACTTTATAATTATAACTTGTTTCGTAAATTTTATTCTCTAGCTAACAATATAACGCTTGAATTGACAAAGATTTATGTCCAAATTTTCAGCAAAGAGGGATCCCACATTTTTACCTTGAAGACAATTGAAGAGCTTAACAGTTAAATTTTCTATCTAAATATTTTTTGGAATTTGTCTAATGAAAAAGATATCATGTGCAAATCTTTAAATCTTATATCTTATGCAAGATAGAAACTTTGTTTAATGAAAAATATTGTGTACATATTTTTAGAATTATTATTAGTAATCTTAAAAAATTTATACGGTTGTTATAGAGGAGAAATTTTACAAAGAGCATTCTGCTATAAATATGGTTGTTGTTGCTATAGGTAAAAAGTTGTTATAAAAAGGTAAAATATAACTTAAAAAATCGGTTCCAAGAAAAACTTGACTTTTATAGTGAATGACTGTTATATAAGCATGTTGTTATAGAGAAGTCTGATTGTATCATATATTAATAATTGAGTGCTAAATAATATACTGCAAAAGAGGAGAAAAGAACACAAACATTTATATTGCATTAATATTACCACCTTGTCTTTTCAACAATTTGTTGCTCATGTGGGCTTCAACTTATATGGATGCACAACCAAATACAACTAAACATAGTCAAGAAGTCAGAACAATAAGACATATGATATACTTAAAGCTACAATATTCCACCAGCAAAAACGTTTGCAAACTCAATAAATCTTGTAAAATCAACTTCAAATTAACTAATTCTTGAAAAGAAAAGGATTTTACTTATTAAGAAAATTCTCATAAAGGAAAAGGTTAAATCCAACCGCTATATATTCTGATATACACTGTTTAAAAGACAATGATGTCAAATAAAATTAGAAATAAGTAGAAACCTTAAATACTAAAAGTAAATTGTTACCAGAACAAACACTGTTTTGATAGGTAACATGAAAAAAACATGAACAGAACTACGTTTAGCCTGGATATTTGTATGCACATATATCTAATGTCAGTTAAGCCAAAACCTAGACTAATGGGTTGCCACTTCCAACTAGTTTAGATACATAGATCATCAATCAAGAAAGTTGTGCTTAATTCATATATTAAACGGATGTATCACCCCTAGATGCTAAATGCGTAATCCTTAAATTATGGTATGAATCTATTGGAGCAATACCTTCTTCTTTTGCATTAACCATAATGTACCAAACGGAAACAATTACCTAGACCTACTAAAAGGTTTAATTCCTTTCGTAGCGTAACAAGAAAGTACTTGAGTTTTCTTGTACTCACACCTTATCAATCTTCTACCTGTCTATCTTTCTCAGAGCAATAAATTGTTTCCGTTCTCTTTCAGTTGATATTTTGATGCTTTTTAAAACTTCTTTATCTTGTGAGTTCGAGTCACCCCAAGAGCAAAGTGGGGATTTCTTGGAGGGATGGAGCCGAAGGTCTATCGGAAACAGCCTCTTTACCCCAGGGTAGGGGTAAGGTCTGCGTACACACTACCCTCCCCACATCCCACTAGTGAGATTATACTGGGTTGTTGTTGTTGTTGTATCTTGAATGAAACATCTAATGTCTTCACTAACAGACTCGAATCGAGTCTCGCCTCTCTTTAAAGTATTTGAGGGCATATTTGTGGTAGTAAAACATAAAGCAAGACCATAACTGAAAAGCTCTTTCATGTTTCTATTAGAGTGCATCCCCCACACCCAGACTACATTGATGTTCTATTACCAGCCCTCCTAGTATCTTTGGTTGTAATCACACCTTATCAATCTTCTACCTGTCTATCTTTCTCAGAGCAATAAATTGTTTCCATTCTCTTTCAATTGGCTTAATATTTTGATGCTTTTTAAAACTTCTTTATCTTGAATGAAACATCTAATGTCTTCACTAACAGACTCGAATCGAGTCTCGCCTCTTTAAAGTATTTGAGGGCATATTTGTGGTAGTAAAACATAGAGCAAGACCATAACTGAAAAGCTCTTTCATGTTTCTATTAGAGTGCATCCCCCACACCCAGACTACATTGATGTTCTATTACCAGCCCTCCTAGTATCTTTGGTTGTAATCACACCTTATCAATCTTCTACCTGTCTATCTTTCTCAGAGCAATAAATTGTTTCCATTCTCTTTCAATTGGCTTAATATTTTGATGCTTTTTAAAACTTCTTTATCTTGAATGAAACATCTAATGTCTTCACTAACAGACTCGAATCGAGTCTCGCCTCTTTAAAGTATTTGAGGGCATATTTGTGGTAGTAAAACATAGAGCAAGACCATAACTGAAAAGCTCTTTCATGTTTCTATTAGAGTGCATCCCCCACACCCAGACTACATTGATGTTCTATTACCAGCCCTCCTAGTATCTTTGGTTGTAATCACACCTTATCAATCTTCTACCTGTCTATCTTTCTCAGAGCAATAAATTGTTTCCATTCTCTTTCAATTGGCTTAATATTTTGATGCTTTTTAAAACTTCTTTATCTTGAATGAAACATCTAATGTCTTCACTAACAGACTCGAATCGAGTCTCGCCTCTTTAAAGTATTTGAGGGCATATTTGTGGTAGTAAAACATAGAGCAAGACCATAACTGAAAAGCTCTTTCATGTTTCTATTAGAGTGCATCCCCCACACCCAGACTACATTGATGTTCTATTACCAGCCCTCCTAGTATCTTTGGTTGTAACTCACTTGTAAAAGAACGAACTTACTCGCGCTCATTCAAATCTAATGGCACAGTTTATATTATG
>AWOL01S0034948.1:3643-20117 GCA_000715115.1 Nicotiana otophora
ACTACGGACTTCCAAATAAAATTCCGATCACGCTCCTAAGTCCAAAATCACCATACGGAGCTGTTAAAATCATAAAAATTCTATTTCGGGGTCGTTTGCACATAATTCGACATCCGGTCACTATTTGAACTTAAACTTTTAATTTTTCATCAAAATTCCATATCTCGGGCTAGGGACCTCGGACTTTGATTCTGGGCATACGTCCAAGTCTCAAATCACGATACGGACCTACCGGAACTGTCAAAACACTGATCCGAGTCTGTTTGCTCAAAGTGTTGACCAAAGTCAACTCAGTTGAGTTTTAAAGCTCTAATTCACATTTTAATCCATTTCTCACATAAAACTTTCCGAAAAATTTTATGAATTGCGCACACAAGTCGAAGAATGATAAATAGTGCTTTATGAGTCTTAGAACACATAATTAATTATTAAATTTAAAGATAATATTTTGGGTCATCACAATAAAATAGGCACCTTGTTCCTCATTCCTTAACACCTAAAGTGGCTTGGGTGACTCTATTTCTATATCATCATCCAAACAAAATGTGAAAAAATGCTTGGAGTATGGACTAATGCGCTCAACTACTTGAACATTGGGATTGTCTACATCCTCAACACCAATGATACTAGAGTCAACTAAATATGTATCCTCAATATCCTCGGTTGACTCTAGTATCTTTTCTACAACATCGGTATCCTCAAATTCTAGTTTGATTGATTGTTGGTGTTCTACTCTGACTTCCTCCATTAGAACCTCAATTTTGGTATCTAATTCATGCTCTTCTGGGCGACTATACACAATATTGGGTTGTTGAGCATTAAATGTTTCAACTAGTTGACGCACTTGTGCCTCGATCCAAGTTGCGAATATTAGTATCTTGCCTTTGTATGTGCAGTTGTTTCTCATTATTTTGTTCCACAAGGCACCTTATCTTATCCTTGATCTCTTTCAGGTCATCATCCATAGGTTCGTTGTTCCTATTAACTGTACAAGAAAAAGAAGAACCATCAAAGTAAGAGGTTGGGGGAAATAAGAAATATAAGCACAACAATGAAAGTGACCATCTTACCACCACACATATCACATACATTCCACACATAAGATTGAGTTGGTGCACCTAACTCGCTCTCGGGAATAGTTTGATAATTTTGCCACAGGTGGTTTCCTCCACAATACACACAAGGAAGATCAATAGTAGAATTACAAACATCAAAACTCCCATAATTCCACGATGCCATATTTCTCAAATTTAACAAGTAAAACAAAAAAAAAATACAAGAAGCAAAAATAGAAGTTCAAACTTGAAACGTAGCAATATGTACACATACGGCTACACCTTTAGTTTACTGGAAATGACGCCAAAATTTAATCACGCCCAATTATGCCTTAGAAAAATGACCAAGCGGTTGTTGCAAATATAATCTGGTTTACCAGTCCAGAGTCGAATCCCACCAAGAACTAAGGCTTAGCTACAGTTATTCAATATTGCTAAGAAACACAAGTCCAAATAATTTCCTAATTATAAAGATTATAATATTTATTTTTAACTAATAAACTAACAACTATTATAAAGCAATAAAATTATCAACTAACAAGGATTAAATTTGAGACAAGACTAAGGAGGTCTAGAGTTATGATTTTTTCAATTGTCGAAATCCTTCCCGCTATGCCTTGTATAATTTCTCCTAAGTATTCTCTACCGATCGTGAGTACTTTAGGTGTCGTAGCTCTCTCTCGAGCAACTATCACAATTGACTAGACGTATTCTCTTGAACTACGCTAGCTGGCACTAATTCACTTCTCACTACGATCGCACCAAGATTTTCTTATCTCTAATCCCAACTTTAAACCCTCAATATCAATCTCTTAACTATGTTAGTAGTGGTGTTGTTTAACAACTACCTAAATGTGTACTCTCTCTCGAGAAATATACACACTAAATAGGCACACTTAATTGAGACATCTTGAATTCACAACAATGAAAATATAGTTGAACAAGTAGAGAAAAATTAAAGGCTCAATTATATAAAAACATAACAAAAATTTATCCTACAAAAGTCTCTATCAAAACTCTAGAAAACAAATTAGCTATTCATAACAGTATGCAAATCTACAATACTATAATTCATAACCAATAATGAAAATAGGACGAAGGAAGTGAAAAACTCATAGAAGAAATATCTTCCTTGCTCCTGGGGTGTTCTTGCCTCCTTAGTTCGAAATCCCATCTCCAAAAATGCCCTCTTTGGTTGAATCTACCCTAAAAACGGCTCCTCCTATGCTTGGCAGTCCTTTTCTTCTCTAAAATCGTGTCCAACCCTAGAATAACTCGTTTGGGGAGTATTTATGTCAATCCCCCGATCCAAATTCGGGTTTGGGTATTTTAACCCGTGCTTTCTAATTACCGTGCTATAGATCTCGCGAAGCCTGGTCTGTAGTGCGGTCGACTCAGCTATAGACCTCACGAAGCCTGGTCTATAACGTGGTTGACCATGCTATAGACCTCGCGAAGCCTGGTCTATAGCGCGGTTGACCAGGCTATAGACCTCGCGAAGCCTGGTCTATAGCACGGTCAACCTGGCAATAGACTTCGCGAAGCCTGGTCTATAGCGCGGTCGACCTGGCTATAGACCTCGTGAAGCCTGGTCAATAGGTCGGTCAACTTGGCTATAGACCTCACAAAGCCTGGTCTGTAGCACGGTTTGGGTACTTGATGCTTTTGGCTCTTTTCTTGCATTTGTAGTCCACGTTTTGTGCAACTTTCATTTGATGATTTATTCCAATGTTTCTACACATAAAACAACACAATTTAGCGCAATTATCGCACAATAACTCACTAAACCAACAAAATATAGGGCGAGTAATGTGTTAAAAGTACAATATTTTGGCCTAACATCAGCTAATGAGTCTTGTGATGACCCGATAGGTCATTTAAATTTTTACACTCCATTTCTGTGTTTCGAGATCTCGAATAGCTCTGTTTAACCTTCATTAATTTGCGTGCACAATCCTTGGCTTTTTTGCGGAAGGTTTTTATGAGAAAATTGATGAAAATGTAAAATCATGCCTTAAAACTCATTTAAGTTGATTACGGTCAACGTTTTATGTAAACGAACCCGGATCAGTATTTGCACGATCTTGTGGGTCTGTATCATGATTTGGGACTTGGGCATATGCTCAGAATCGAATTCGAAAGTTCCTAACTTGATTTAACGTAATTTGTTGAAAACTAGTAATATAAAAGTTTAATGAATTCCTAAGTTTGACCGTAAGTTGACTTTGTTGTTATCGGGTTTGGATTTTGGTTACGGAATTTGGTATGAGTTCATTACAATATTTTATGACTTGTGTGTAAAATTTGGTGCAAAACGGAATTGATTTGACGTGATTCGGACATCCGTTTCAGAAATTGCACATATTCTTAAGTTTCATTAAACATTTCATTCGCTTTAGTATCTGATTCGTAGTTTTAGGTGTTATTGTGGTATTTTGATCGCGCGAGCGAGTTAGTGTGATATTTTTACACTTGTTTACATGTTTGGTTTGGAGACCCGAGGGGCTCTGGTGAGTTTCGGATAGGCTACAAATGATTTTGAACTTAGAAGTATAGTTGATGCCAATACTGTTGCTAGTGCTCTGCTGCAGATCTTGCATTTGCGAAATCTGGCTCGCATTTGTGAGCCTCTCTTTTGTGAACAAGGCTTCGCATTTGCGAGCATGGGCTGGATTGGGCGAGTCTCACATTTGCAAGGTAAATGTTCACATTTGCAAACTTACTGCTACCGCTTTTGCGAAGGCAGAGTCGTATTTGTGACTCAGTGTGTCATGGCCTACCTTCACATATGCGAAGGAATAGTCCGCATTTGCGAGTGGTATGGGTTCGCATTTGCGACCAAAATATCGCATTTGCGATGACTGACTTTCTGAGAAGGGTTCGCATTTGCGACCTCTTTCTCGCAATTGCGACATCCGCGGCTGGTAAAAGAGGGAACAAAATAGGATTTAGCCCATTTCTTACAAACTCTCAATCCTAAACTCCCTAGAGGCAATTTTTCCAAGAGAATTTCTTCCTAAATTTATTGGTAAGTGACTTTAATCTACTTCTTTTCAATTGCCCATTACATTTCGTAGGTTTTCAACATCAAATATAGGATTTTCTTGGTAGAAGTTACGAATTTGGGTAGAATTAGGGATTTTTGTAAATTTGGAGTTTAGACCTGGAATTGAGGTCAGATTTCGAAACTAATTACATAATCGAGCTTGGGGGTGAATGGGGTAATCGAGTTTTTGTCTGAATCTCGGGGTTTGACCAAGCAAGCCCGGGATTGGCCTTTGTTGACTTTTTGGAAAAAGTGTAAAGATATTAACTTTATGTATTGTATTTGATTTCCCTAGCATTATTTGATGTTATTGAGTCGATTTTGGTTAGATTTGATTGGTTTGGAGGCGGCTTTTAGAGAAAAAGCCACAGTTGAGCTTTGATTTGCTTGCGGAGGGAGGTAAGTGTTTGGTCTAACCTTGATTTGAGGGAATAGGGTCCCTTGAGCTATCTGTAATGTGAATTATATGTGCAACGATGTATATGCGAGGTGACGAGTGTATATACGCCGTTAAAGTAATTGTTTCCATGCTTTCTCGTATTGCATTAATTATTTTATTCCATGTCATAATTGTTACATGCTTTAATTGCCTCTTATGCCTTAACTTGCTACTTGTCTTTTATTATTCTCATATTTAAAATGTTAGTTTATTCCGTGCTTCCATGATTAATTGCTATTTGAGTTGCTGAGTTGATTATATTTATTGGTTTTGTTTATGGATCAGGTTGCACGCTGCAACGGGTGAAATACGAGAGGATTGATATGGTGGGATCGGGTTGCACGAGCAACAGATTTTATATGTGATTTTGATGTGGTAAAATAAGGGAGGAATATTATATTGATTTAGATTATATGGTGGGATCAGGTTGCGCACTGCAACGAATTTTATATATTATTATTGATATTGATATAGTGAAATAAGAGAGGATTGTGTTTGTACGGTGGGATCGGGTTGCGCGCCGCAACGGATTGTGTGTTTGGTTCTCATTGTTGTATTGTGTTAGCTTTCGATGCTTTCATACGAGATCCTGAGTACTGGTATTTCTGGTTTTACCGATTCCGAGGTTTGAGCTTAATTTCATAAGTTAGCTACCTTACTTTCATGTATTCCTTTCTTGTTATTATTGTTGTACTGCTTACATGTTATTGTAAGTGACCCACCTTAGCCTTGTCACTACTTCGTCAAGATTAGGCTCGGCACTTATAGAGTACATGGGATCAGTTGTACTCATACAACACTTTGCACTTCTTGTGCAGATTTTGGAGTCGGTCCTAGCGGCTGTCAGTAGCTTGCTCGGATTGATTGCCGGATTGGATACTTGAGGTACAACTGCCCGGCGTTCGCTACCCTGAAGTCATCTTCTATCTTATCCTAGCTTTACTTTCATTCAGACCATTATCAGTATTATTCTAGTCGCTCGTGCACTTGTGACACCAATTCTGGGATTGTATCTAGATATTGCGGTTGTTATGATTTTTCATACTCTAATTCAGTTCTATTTCAGTTATTACAATTTAATTGGTATCAGTTAATTTGATTTGTTAAAAATGGCTAAAACCTATTCTAACGTTGGCTTGTCTAGCAAGTGAAATGTTAGGCGCCATAACGGTCCTGAGGGTGGAAATTTATTATCATCATTATTATTATTATTATTATTATTATTATTATTGTTATTATTATTATTATTATTATTATTATTATTATTATTATTATTATTATAATAATAATAATAATAATACTGCGTACAGGTTATTGTAAGTGACCTGCCTTAGCCTCGTCACTACTTCGTCGAGGTTAGGCTCGGCACTTACCGAGTACATGGGGACAGTTGTACTCATACTACACTTTGCACTTCTTTTATAGATTTTGGAATCGGCCCTAGCGGCGGTCAGTAGATTGCCCGGATTGATTGCCGACCGGATTAGAGACTTGAGGTACAGTTGCTCGGCATTCGCAGCCCTGAAGTCCCCTTCTATCTTATCCTAGCCGTTTATTTCATTTCAGACAGTTTTACTTTCATTTATACCATTATCTATATTATTCTAGTCGCTCATGCACTTGTGACACCAGTTCTAGGATTGTATATAGATATTGCCGTTGTTATGATTTTTCATACTCTATTTCAGTTCTATTTCAGTTATTACATTTAATTGGTATCACTTAATTTGATTTGTTAAAAATGGCTAAACACTATTCTAACGTTAGCTTGTCTAGCAAGTAAAATGTTAGGCGCCATCACAGTCCCGATGGTGGGAATTTCGGGTCGTGACAAGTCACATATAATGATATAAATACATTATATTTTGTACAAATACACTCAAATTTGAGTGTATTTTGTATTTTTCAATGCAAATACAATTTATTTTTTGGTACTTGCACATGTATTTATGTATTCCAAAGGTTATTATTTTGTGGTAGATTTTTAAATTTTTGTTGTTTGAATACAACTAAATTAAATACAATAAGTTGAATACATTGTAAAAGCAACTACGAATGAATACACAGAATTGAATACATCCGAATATCACTATTTTTATGAATTTTTTTGTTTGAATATAACTGAGGTCAATACAATAAAATTGAATACAATGTAAAATATATAAGAATTAATACATTCGAATTGAATACAGTGTATACAACCGAATTGAATATAGTGACATACATCCCATGGCAAGCAATTAGTAGCTACGGAATGTAATTAGCTAAATTATAGTTACGCCTTCCAATAAACCTCCAAACAATAGTCATTTCTGAAAGTTCCCCTAAGCTCTCCACTCCCTCTCTCATTTCGTTATGGAATTCGCGACATGTCAACAACTTGACAGCCTAGTTGCCTGCTAGTCATGCTTGACCCGCCCTTATCGGCCCTGACCTCCGTCATCGGCGTTCACATTCACCCCCCCGGGATCGGACTCAGCGTCCTCGCTGAGGTTTGCTTTACCATCGTACTGAGGGAGAGTAGGCTATGATACCATATTTATCACGACTCAAGCCCATGACACGTATTGTCCGCTTTGGGCCTAGGACCTTACGGATTTGTCCTTCTCGGCAGCGCCGCATCGAGCCCCAAAAGCGCGTGTACCATGTTAACTTGTATCATGCCTTATAAAGCTCTTCACTTCCTCTCCCATTCCGATGTGAGATCCACCTAAGACGACATGTGCACCCCTTCTTCAACAGCTTGCCAGTCTAGAAGTCTTAAATTGTGATGAACTGCGTAAAAGAGTTACTAGAAAATTTCTAGTCGCTTTACATATGCTATTTTTTCTCCTAAAACTAATTAAGATACATTTGCGGATACTGGATATTGCTAATTATTTTTAAAAGTTACTCCCTCCGTTCACTTTTACTTGGCACGTTTCGACTTTTTACACCCCTTAAAAAATAATAAATGAAGTGCATAATTTACCATGATACCCATATTAATTAATGCATATTTTATTGGATTTGAAAAAATAATTTGAAATGAGTAATAAATACTGTGGGTATAACAGGAAAAAAGAATTGTCTTCTCTTGATATGCGTAAAGTGACAAGTAAAAATAAAAATTTATTTTTAGTATATATGCCAAGTAAAAGTGAACGGATGGAGTATGTTACAAAATTAAATGAAAAGGAAAACAATGAAGTGTATTTCCAAAATTCACAAGATATCACCAGCAGTAGTAAGTTCAATAAGTCCATATATGGGTGTGTGGTCAAACTTAAATCCGTAGCTAGATTTAGTCTAATCTAGTTAAAGAAGTCCATGTGCTCAGGTTATTATTTTATGCATGCATGGAAGTTATAAATTCGCACGGTTTTGTAGAAAACTCATTAAATTCTTATATCTAAATGATCCATCTGCGTCTGTTTATCCACTTGCTTTGGTGGATGAGTACTAGAAAACAACCAGTAGGAACTAGGAAGCATGTCAAATAAAAAAATTAAAAGAAAAAGTTAAAGAAAAGGAAGGATCTAACTCGGAACAAGGAAAATGCACTGATAGTGAGAGTGACACAGACAAGAGCTGATGTCAGTTTTCTTACTTATGCCTCGAAAAATATAAAACCAAGGAATTGATTAAGTCAAGAAATTAAAAAGAAAGACCTAAAAAGAAATAAACAAGGAATGTATTATTCAGAGGTCCAGCTAATATTCTTAAGACAGAATATCATGGTGTTGCAATCACACACAATCTTGTTAATTAAAGGGGACCGCAAACAACACGGTCTTTTTCATTTTTTAAGATCATATAACACGAGCTATATTGAACACAACCTTAGTCACTTGTCTCGTCTTAATTTGGGATTTGACCAGATTGTTACTAATCAATCATCAAACTTTTTGACTGCGCATTACTCGAGATGCTTGAAAATTTACTATTACTAAATTCCCAAAAAAAAAAACCCATTAGAAGGTTAAAGAAAATGATTGGACCATAAGGAAGCATGACAACAAATTATTTCTTATTTTATTTATTTATTTTGATTTTCCGTTTACCTTATTATAACCAAAAAATGACGGAATTCTTTTTACATTTAAAAAAAGAGAAATCCAATTCATACCAAGAAATATGCTTTAGTCGTTCCAAGAGAAGATGATTTATTTTGCTTGGTCATATGCTAAAGAAATTTTGCTTTAGCCGTACCTACTATGTATGCGCTATACTTCCATTATTGTACTCCGGGACTAGTTTTTTCCTTATTTAAGGAGTTCCAGAATTAGGTAAAAATTCATTCTGGATCCTTCAGATCTTCCAAAATATTTTTTCGTTAAGTTATTTTGCATTTTGTCATAATATCCGAAGAGAAAAAAATTAGGGTTCATTATATTGAGGGTAGGGTTGTGGTGGAGAATAACTCAGTACACTATAGTTGTTCTCCACATTGTCATGTTAAGTTTCTACTTACAATGGAGTACGATAGATTGGTATCATTGTTATGTAAAAAAATAAGTTTGAGCAAACGTTCGGTGAATATTAAAGTAACCGGAAGATATCCGTATTCTGTTACTCCGCAAGAGGTTGCTTGTTATACTGAGTTTAACATCGAAGATGATGAAACTCTGACAGATTTTTTGAGGACTTCGGAAGAACACCGGAAACTTCTTGTGATAAAAATACTGAAAATGTACGTCAAGGCTGAAGACGTTCGCAATAATAAGGTTACGCAAAATAGGGATATCCCTCAATCATCGAGTATTTTTTTGGAGCAGTTTTATCCGAACAGGTTCCGGGTAAAAGAGTTTGGCCAGATCTAAACTTATCTCCATGGGCGAATGCGGACCGAGGACATAATTTCTCCCTAAGTTTACATAATCCACAAGCCGAGTGGTAAACTTCAATTTTTCTTTGTGTTATGATATTTATTTTTATGTATTGAATGTGTATTAACACTTATATATTCCATAGGGGGTACCGACCATATATGAAATTTACAAATGGACAGTTCGAATATGCCTAGTTTTGGTGTGTTGGATCATAGTGGTCCATCCGGGAGTCATCATCAACAGGATAATGTGTATCATGGGATATCAACACATTATGATTTGTAAGTGAAGTGATAAAGTTTATATGTAATATTTGGATGAATTTGAGAAACTCATTATTTTATTGGTTGTGTCGTGAAAACGAGCAACTTGAAAGTCATGTCCTTACTCAATTGCCCGAAGACGACATATTTAATTGGGACCTAGAAAATGCGTAGAGTTGGGAAAATGATAGTGATTATGACAGCAATGCTAGCGAATCTGGAGATGACACAACCTTCCCTGATGATGGTGACGGTGATGAGGACGAGAATGATGAACCTTATTTGACGAGGGAGCATGCTTCACCTCCTGTTAGACCAAGAATGTACGAGTCCCATGTACTGTTTCATTCAAAGGATGTTCCCTACCTTGATCAGTTTCCAAGTATGCCGGATGTCGATGCCCTCACAAGGGATCTTGACAAAATTCGGACGGCAATGTGGGATGAATCTAGAGCAACAGTGCTGTCAAAAGGCATGCATTTTGCTGATAAAGTGCACCTAAGCAGGGCGGTACGAATGCACAACATAAAAGAGTGTCGTGAGATCGTGATTCATGAGTCGTCTCCGGATACTGCGTGCGAGAAAGTATCCATCTCCGGATCGTGATTATTTGTCGTAGATGGTTTCAAGGTTGTAATTGGATACTGCGTGCGAGAAAGTATCCATCTCCGGATCGTGATTATTTGTCGTAGATGGTTTCAAGGTTGTAATTGGATACTGCGTGCGAGAAAGTATCCATCTCCGGATCGTGATTATTTGTCGTAGATGGTTTCAAGGTTGTAATTGGATACTGCGTGCGAGAAAGTATCCATCTCCGGATCGTGATTATTTGTCGTAGATGGTTTCAAGGTTGTAATTGGATACTGCGTGCGAGAATGTTGAAAACAAATATGTGGATTGTGGGGAAATACATTGGGACCCACAATTGTGAAATGGACACATTCAGTGAGAATCATTTTAACTTGAATGTTGATGATTTCTCTTGTCTTGATTCCACACATTGAAGCGTCCATAAGGTACAAGATCAAAGAGTGTATAACATTTATCCACCAGGTATATAGATGTACCATTACCAAAAGAAAGGCATTTTCCGGGCATAAATATGCGTTTGAAATTGTTTATGGTAACTAGGATAAGTCATTTGCCGCTCTACCCACGTACATGGTTGCATTGCAAAACTTTAATCCCGAGACTGTTGTTGAATGGAAGCTTGAGCGGCGTCCGGGAATACCAGAATACATATTCAGATATATGTTCTGGCCATTTAAACCAGCCATTGATGATGTTGTGCATTGTCGGCCGGTAACATCCATAGACGGCACTCATGTCTATGGAAAGTATGATATTAAGTTGTTGATCGTTGTTGTTGTAGATGCTGAAGGAAGTATATTTCCCCTAGCATTTGCTATTTGTGCCAATGAAAGCCAAGAGACGTGGACATTATTTTTGAACCACTTGAAGGAGCATGTTGTCAAACAAAGTTCGGGTATTTGTCTAATATTTGATCGGCATGGCGGTATTTTAAGTTCTGTACAGAATTTGCGTGCATGGCAGGAACCGTATTCCTATCACTGTTCCTGTGTTAGGAACTTGAAGGCCAACTTCTAGAGGGCTTATCCGAACAAGGACTTGCATGATTTAATGTGGATGGATGCAACAGATCACCAAGAGTGTAAATCAGGAGGCAAATGGAATTGATTAGGCGGGAAGACCCATAAGCCTATCGTTGGTTGATGCAACACGAGCTTGACAAGTGGACTTTGCATGCAGATGGTGAAAGAATATGGGGAATTCTGACTACAAATGTGTTAGAGTCTTTCAATGGGTCATTGAAGTATGCACGTGTATTGCTTGTCACTGCCATGGTGCGGATGTCATTCAAGCAGATGGTAGAGAGGTTTGTTGAACGATCTAGAGGTGCATCGTCATTTATGAAAATAGGTGTTGAATTTATGCCACAACCAATGAAACGATTTGAGAAATATAGGAAGCAAGCATAATGGCAATCATTTTTGCAGTATTGCAGCGAGCAAAATATTTTGAAGTTCGCACTAGTCTGCATCACAACCATGGGAATAATACACACACCGTCAATGAAGCTAGAAGATTATGCTCGTGTGGAAAATATTCAATCTATCACTTGCCATGAAGTGTTTTCAACATACAGGTTTTGCGGCCACGAGGTACGTTGATAAAGAATATAGTGTTGTTGCATACTTAAATGCCTATAGTGGACAGTTGCAGCTAGTGGGTATTGAGCATTATTGGCCGCCAGAACCATTTAAAATGGTGTGTATCAATGATTATGTGTGTCAACGGCAAGTGCAAAAAAGAACGCGTATACGGAACCAAATGGATGTTGGTGATACCATTTATGCGCGTAAAAGTGGCATATGTTCCCAAACAGGACACGATCGCCATAAATGTCCATCAGCTGGTTTGGGAGGTGGTGGTAATTCAGCTCCAGGTGGCAGTTCATCCAATGTGCCCAATTATCAAGGATAAACGTAGTGTTTTATTGGAGTAATTTTGTTGTGCTAAATTTATGTAAATGTTCAGGTTGCAAAATGTATGAAATAAAATTATGTTTCCAATGGGGTTAAATCTAATTGATATTTAGTATTAAAGATTCAATACAACAATTTAACATACACCCCAAGGAACAAAAAACAATTGTCATTCTACATTATCATCGTTGTCTGGCACTATTTCATTATCACCGTCTTCATCTTTTTCGTCAATATCTTGTACGCACCCTTCGGGACCAAGGGCATCGTAATCTAGGCCCCAGTTAAAACACATTTCTCATATTTCATCGCTATCATCAATAAGACCACTTGCTTGATTTCTACAACAATATAGGACTCCTACGTCCAACGTCTGTGGTAGAAACTTAGATATTCCCTCCCACTAGACAACTGTTGGGAAAACAGGATAATCATTGTCTCTATACAATTTTTCATTTTCTAATAAATTCCTATATTGATCCTCTGTTCCTTCTAGGTAGTTAAGATCATCCATTGTATGATGAACAACAAGTGCCTTTTCCATCTCTAGAATCTCCTTCATCAAATGCCGAATCACTTCTGATTCATCTTTGTGTGTGTTTGTTTGGAAGGTTGCATATAGTGTTTGTGGTACAACAAGCCCATGCTAGTGACATAGTACTTCCTAATCACATCGTTTTGACTAAAGGGGAACCCATTGTAGTTTTCGTCCTAAATTCACATACCTTCAGGCTTTGTAGAATGCGCTTCGCCCTCAATAATGTGCCCTGCGACTTTCAGATCAGCGTGTATGTTGATAGGCTTATTTTTCAAGGGACGCAGAACACCATTCTATTTGGCATCAACCAAATCAGTATAGCAACCTAGCATATTTGTTTCAATGTAGGAATCGATTGTGTTATGATGTGTTCTATTTGGATCTTTTGAACTACCTTCACACGAAACATAGTGCCTCATCAATATGCGCTATGTGTATTGTCATGCCGACCTAAAAGAGTTATCGGCCTGCAAAAGCTGTTGACATGAAATGTTGGACCCACTTGTACCAGAATGAATCATTATCACGCGAAACATAGCGCCTCACTAATATGCGCTATGTGAATTGTCATGTCGACATGAAAACGTTGTCAGCGTGAAAAAGCGGATACTTGAAAAAGATGTTGGACTGAAAAGGTTGGACCCACTTGTACCCGAAAGAATCATTATCATGCGAAACATAGCGCCTCACCAATATGCGTTATGTAACCTAAAATCACTCTTAGCTGCCTATGAAAACCTCGCGCATTTTAGTTAAAATTTGCGTCGTAACGAAATGAATAGAAAAACTTTCCATTAATTTTTCATTTTTGAGCATTACGACATGTTTGGACGCAATTACGTACCAAGGTGTTACTATGGCAAACATGTGATTTTGAAGCTATGTTGGTCAAATTGCAATCTGGGGCACATACATTGGATGTGTAAACAAGTTGTAAGTTATTATTCTTGGAAGAAATGTTTGTTAATACTTTTTGTATAACATGTTATTTAATAGTCTTGTGTTATTCTCTCATTGGTAGGACAAAAAGTAATGTGATTTTGATGAATGGTATGATGAACCCATTAATCAAAAATACTATAAATCATGTTTGCTAAACATTTAAAATTTGACCGGTGAATACGAACTCCAGATCGTGAAACTACAGGAACAACTTGCAGCATTGCAAGAGAAACTAAAAGAGGCAGAAGAAGAAAAAAATAGGTTGGAAGAGAAATATAAATGGTTGAAGCACAGAATAATGGACGATAGTGACTAAACAAATACATTGATGCATTGAGTGTAGTATTTTATTTTTATGTTGTATGTGTCATGTATTATCTTTAATTGGTAACGAATTTAAATTTTATGTTAAGCTGTCCTTTTTTTTGTGTTTTAGTGTTAAACTAATAAATAACTCGAGAAATAGAAACACATGCGCAAATTATGTAAAACATAAATAATGTTGCTATCATATATTTAATGTCATATATACAAATAATAATAAATGTCAATGTGTCCCACAGCCTGTATGCTTTAAAGCATTGGCTGGCCTGAGGCGCATCCCATCCCACCCGGCTACGCTATCAGGATCATCCTCATCACGTCGCCTCTTTATCGGAGGATGCGCTGCAACATGATCGTCGGTAAGGCTGGCAGACTCGGTAGAAGTGGTCGTCGGGCAGGCAGTAACCTACAGAATAATAAGATATTTTACTATATGAAATATAAAATACTAACGTACGTGTTAGCAAAAAACATTTAAAGGTCATACCATGGTCTCAGCGGGCTCCTGATTAAGATCACCCGTCTCCGGCATGTTAGTATCGTATAATGCAGCCTCCGTGATGGGCAATGACGATGTCTTTAAAAAAAATAAAAACGCTTTAGATATTACTGACTAATCAGTGAGATAAAAACAAATAGAAATAATAGTAATACAAACAAATCTACGCCTGAGTAGCGCCGCAAGGCTCTGTCAGAACATCGAGGTGCATTGGAGTAGATGAAGTATGTGCTAGATCCTCAGCATCTCTCGGTGATGAGCCATAACTCAGTTGTCGCCCACTATGCACCTCTCGTGTCGGACGAGAATCAGCAACCGTCGATGGCTCTGGGGGATCAGAAACATACTGATCCCACTCCTGTCGCATAATGGCCGTGCCCGCGATCAATAATGGAGATGACAGGGTCACCTGCGAAGTCCTCGGCGATAGTTGAAGGCTGAATGACGGCATGTCATGATGAGCATCGTGTGGATCAGGGTGGTCACCCGGCTGATCATCTCTAATATCCTCTATGGGTGCCTCAACGCTCCTTTGCTGGGGACCCCATCCTCCCCGACCACCATGACCTCGTGGGACACCCCTTCCTCTATGCCCACGCCTACCACGTCTACCATGTTCAGGCTCCACTAGTGGCCCATGATGGTACTCCTCTAGAGGCACATAAGCATGCTCGTATCCTAAGCACTCATCATCTCGGGCACGTCTCAATGTCTTGGCAGCAAGATCAGTAACCCGACAGCCAAACTCATGTAAAGCTACCGCTCCCTCGCCGGTATACTGCAGCATCTTCAGTCCCAACTAGTAGAACTGATGTAAGCCAATAACCTACATAACAGGTAAAAAATCAATTACGGAAGGATAATGTAACGTTATAAGTAAGTTCAACAAATAACATACCAGTGCCTCATGCCTCCCGGCATATAGAATATACCGACCACTAACGTGATGAACGGGATTCCAGATGAGAAGTCGGGTAATGCTGCGATACCAACCCATATACTCATGATCGTCATACGTACGCTTAGGTGGAGGGGGTGGCGGAATCAGGTCATACCTCTGGTCCCAAACCTCAATGTAGGCCTCTAGCCAGGCCAAGTATGTCTTTTCAACCCTGGAACGATCATCCCGCTAGTAATGTGTACTAATCCAAGTGGGCGGAATAGGTACAAGGCACGGTCGACCAAACTGGCGAAGGACTCGCTCGGTGGCATGATGCTTAATAATATCGAGACATATCAGTGGGACGAAAGAGCTCCACATAGCTCGGTCGCGGGAGCAATAATCGGGCAAACCAGCTATGAGTGTGTCGTTGCATGGCCTCCATACGAACTATAAATTAAACATAGAAATCGTGAGTAAACGCAACACATATAAAGCTAGGACAAGTAAACTTAAGTATACATGTACCTGCGCGCCTTCAAGCAAATCCAACAAATCCCTGTAATATGGGAGATGATGTCGAGCCTCGAACTCGCATCTGTAGCCTTGCATATCAACCCACCTCCAAGCAAAAGGGAGAAACGGTGGAGGTGGTGCATCTGGAGCCATCGGGGGTGGAGGTGGCTGGAATTGCAAGAACCGCTCCCAGGCCCAAACCTAATATAGATTATGTACGTTAAATTTACTATATTGTTTTACTATGTATGTTATAATCATGAAAAGAATTGACTATGTTTTCACCTACAGTAGCGGTAAAAATCTGGCAATGTCTCTCTGGGTGCCCATGGGCACATCTGCCTATACATGTAACCTAGAACAGCTGCACCCCAGCTATAACCAGGTAAATCATCTAGCCGCTCCAGATGATGTAGAAATCTCAAGCTGACTAGGTTTCCCGAAGTATTCGGGAACAATACACCACCAAACATCAGCAGCAACAACAATCTCGTGTGTCGGTCGATATCCTCCGCTGGTGAATCATCCGTAATATCCGCATCCATTGCTGCCAGATGTTGTCGGACGGGCGTTAGGTGCAATTGACTCGTCCCAATCAATGCAGCTGGAAATCGGTGAGTCGCTGCAACATATGCAGGTAATGCACTCCCCTAT
>AWOL01S0034952.1:20421-40306 GCA_000715115.1 Nicotiana otophora
AGGCGGATATACTTGCAAAGTGTATGTTGTTGAAATTATAAGATGATCGAACTGTTGAAATTTTTACTAAATGTCGACTAACCAATATTAACTTGATTATTGTGGTTTATAAAATGGACTAAACAAATATAATTGATAGACATGATTTGGGCTGATTATTTATTGATTTTTTGTTGTGACTGAATCACTTCATGTATTGGTGTGAGCTGACAGTAGCAGGGGGATTTGCATCTATATTCAGTTTTTTGGTCAACTTTTAACCTATACCCGTTTTGCAAAAATAATTGCAAGCGTACCCACTTTACGGGTAACTTTAGACATACATGCCTGAAGTAGCAAAACTTTATGTCTGATGTTTGAACTTCAGAATGTTTTGCCTGAAGTGTAGCAAAACTTCAGATATTTTTGCCTAAAGTGTGGCCTGACTTGCAAAGGCAATCACGCAAACTTTAATTTACAGTGCAATGGCAAACTTCAGCTCAATAAAACTACAGCATGTTTTGGCTGAAGTTTTTGTTTTCTAATTGCTGAACTTCAGCATTCTAGGAGCTCAAGTTTGTTTTGTAATTGCTGAACTTCAGCATTCTAGGAACTGAAGTTTGTTTTGTAATTGCTGAACTTCAGCATTCTAGGAGCTGAAGTTTGTTTTATATTTGCTGAACTTCAGCATTCTAGGAGCTGAAGTTTTTGTTTATATTTGCTGAACTTTAGCATTCTTAAAGCTGAAGTTCTAAGTCTGCACACGGAAATGAGGAAGATAATCTTTCAAAAAAATAATTCAACAAAAGAACATATTGTACATAAACGAAATAGTACTAAACAACAATGAATTTAATAGATCATGTTTAGCAGCGATTGATGCTGTTCATTTCAAAGATTAAAGAATGAAAAATATTTTCGACATGAAAACAAGTTACAACATATAAATTAGAACCAAAAACCAATGTGCTTGTAAAGTTAAAATATCTAAGAGGTTAAATTATTGTGAATAAGACCAAACTGAACATAATGGGATAAGCAGATATATGTGAATCATCATGCCAGAATGCATAACAATACCTCAAGATTCAGCATTCAAAAAATGAAGGAGAATGAGAAAGAGGCCTGAAGTTGTTTAAAAAGTGGGTTCAAGTTAAATTTTTTTTAAAAAGTGGGTATAGGTTAAATGGGGGCGACCAAATAAGGCGCCCCGTGTAATCTTTACAGTAGTAGGCCTCGTTGTGGGATCTATGAGCCCGCAATGAGAGGGCCCATCAGTTCATTTCTTTTAAGCCTACTAGTTTTTGAACACATGCGTTACACGTGTGTCCATGTCAAGCAGTATAAAACTTTGTAAAATTGGAAGATTACCAAAAAAGTATCCAAACAATTTGTTTAAAATGCTAAAATAGAGATGAAGTTGCGATAGTGTAATATCTTAATTCATATAACATAAATATTTTGTAAAGTGAAGATGTAGGCATTCATATTGTAATAGTAAACATTAATATGTACTCCGTACGTAAAATTGAAAGAAATATGATTAACTCTACTCATAGTAAGGACAAAAATAACATAAGTTATTTACAACTCTTACACAGCCATCACAAAGACAACTCATCAACTTCGTAACAATTAGCACAATCGTATAGAACGACCAATAAATATAGATTCACTAAACTACCTGGATCAATCAAAACTCGTTATATGTTAATATCGTGTACAAGTAAAGATATTACCAGTATGTCGTTGTGCGGAATCATCAAGTCGTCCACATCTTCATCATCAAATGTTATATTGTCTCCATCCAAGACTTGGCGAACTCACTTCCCATGAGTAATCGTGACTTGTGACGTCTTTTTTGCAGCTGTATAAGTTACACCATTGACCTCATCTCTCCCAATTATTACATTGGCTGTTCTTTTTGGTGATGGAGGTTTCTGGGGTTCCTGACTGTTCTTTATATATGATTGTCTTCCTTTCTCACTAAACGGGTCAGTTAGATAACCTTGCTTCAACAAATGCTTGACTTCTCCCTACAGCAATCTACAATCTGATGTTCTATGGCCATGATAGTTGTGAAACTCACACCATAAATCTGGATTCCTTTTGCTTGGATCTGATCTTATTTCTCTATGCCACCATACCTTATCTCCCAACTTGGATTCCTTTTGCTTAAGTATTACAGTCCCGTTTCTCCATTTACTAAATATTTTATGCTCAATTGCAATTATGTGATTTGTCGAGAAAGTTTCGGAATGAATTGAAACACTTAGTTCCAAGATTTAAAGCTTAAGTTGAATTGGTTGACTGGATGTTGAATTATGTGTAAACAACCCTTGAATAGAGTTTTTGATTATTCCAATAGCTCAGTATATCAATTTTGGATCCGTAGTTAAACTAGGCTTGAAATGACAAAAATAGGAAATTGGAATAGGTCTGTTATGTCATTCATGACTTGTGTACAAAATTTGAGGTCAATCAGACTTGATTTGATAGGTTTCAGCATCGAAAGTAGAAGTTGGAATTCGTTAGTTTTTATTAGGCTTGGATTGGGGTGCGATTCACGATTTTAGCATTGTTTGATGTGATTTAAGGCTTCGACTAAGTTTGTATGATGTTTTGGGACTTATTGTTATAATTGGTTGAGGTCCCCGGGGCCTCGGGTGAGTTTCGGATGGCTAACGGATCGAAATTTGGACTTAGAACAATTCTCGAAAATTTTCCAGTTCTGGTGCAATTGCACCTGCGATGAAATTGGTCGCAAGTGTGCGACCACAGAAGCGACACAATGGTCGCGGATGCGGCCTGGCCTAAGGAGGATAGAGGTCGCAGATGCGAGGGAGGTTCCGCATCTGCGATCACACAGATGTGAGGGATGCAGCGCAGAAGCGGAGGGACCTGGCATGTGAGAGTTCCGCAAAAACGGTCCTTGTCTCGCAGAAGCGAGTCCACAGAAGTGGATATGGGACGCAAAAGCAGAAGTTCCACAGGTGCAAAAGAATGAACGCAAAAGCGGTTGCGCAGAAACAATTAAAAATTCCGCAGAAACGAAACCTCGGGTCCGAGATTTTCTCATTTTTGGACATTTCAAACACTGGTTGAGGCGATATTTGAGAGATAATTCACGGAAAAACTTGAGGTAAGTCACTTGTGATCATTGTTAGTCAATAATATTGAATTATCATTGAGTATTTCGACTAGATTATGTGTTTTTGAGGTGAAATTTGAGGATTTGGGTCTAGGGATTTCAAAATAAGATTTGAGGATTTGAAGGTCGAGTTGATGTCGGAATTTGGTAAATTTGGTATGGTTGGACTTGAATGGGCGTTCATATTTTATAACTTTTGTCAGGTTCCGAGACGTGGGCCCCACTGATGATTTTTGAGTTAAATTTTGTATTTTATTAGAAAATTTAGTATTTTCATGTGAAATTGATTCCTATAATTAGTGTTGACTGTATCGAATTAATTGTGACTAGATTCGTTGCGCTCAGAGGCCGATTCGCGAGGCAAAAGCATATTAGAATAAAGAACTTGCATAATTTGAGGTAAGTAACACTTCTAAAATTGGTTCCGAGGGTATGAATCCCTGAATTATGTGTTATATGAATTGTTTGGAGGTGACGCACATACTAGGTGATGGGCTTGTGGGCGTGCACCATAGAAATTGTGACTTAAATAAGTTCTATAGAGTTGCATAATCAAATAATCATGTCATTATCCACATGCTCCCCCATGTGTTAGAGAAATTGAGCCGAGATTCGTATTAAAGATCATGTTTAGGCTACGTGACGATATTTTTGGGACCCACCGGGTCGTGTTTCTGTTGAATTATACGTTTAAATTATAATTTTGTACTCAGTCACATCCATCATTTGCATATCATATCTCAGTCTCTATTATCATTTATTGACGCATCATATCATCATGTCGGGTCGAGTTTCGTGTCATTGTGAGCCTGAAAGACTAGAGATTTTAAGTGATATTTTTATGGGATCGAGTTGCATACCGCAACAGGCCATATTGGCTTTATATAAATATTTATTATTATATGGATCGGGGTTGCACGCTGCAACATGCCTTATGGGCTTTATTGTTGTGGGATCGGGTTGCACGGCGCATCAGGCCTAAATGGCTTATTATTATAGCGCTTGGGTTGAAGGAGCCCCTCCGGAGTCTGCACCCCCTACAGTGAGCGCAGTTGATATTATATTGAGGGATGGATCTTCCCTGGGATGGATTTGTCCCGTACAGTACTGAGTGATTGAGTACTCTAAGAGTGTGAGTACATGAGATTTTCATTATGTTGTATCACGTATGGCATGAACATTGGCATATAGACATAGAGATGTCATATTCCTCATAACATTTAGATTTGATCTATTTTTCTTGTATTGAGTTTAACTGCTGAACTTTAAAGCATGCCTACATTTCTGTACTATTATTTTCTATGATTGGACTGTAATTGTTGAGCTCGTCACTACTTTCAGTCTAAAGGTTAGCCTTGTTACTTATTGAGTATATTGGGTCGGTTGTACTCATACTGCACTCTGCACTTCGTGTGCAGATCCAGGTACTTTCGGATACGACGGTTGCTATATTTGGGAATTTATCTGTTGGAGACTATCGAGGTAGTTGCTCGGCGTCCGCAGACCCTGACTCTCTTCTATTTCAGTTATTTGTGTTGTTCTATATTTTCACATAAGATTTTTATCAGTCAGATTGTGTTGTCATTTAGATGATCATGTACTCATTGACACCAGATTTTGGGAGTGTACTATATAAAGACATTATTTTGTATCAAATTTTTGTGGGATTTTACTCCTAAATTTATTTATTATGTTTTCAAAATTAAAAAAAATTGTGGTTTATTGAGGTTGTCGGCTTGCCTAGTATTAAGATAGGCGCCATCACGACATGTGAGATTTTAGGTTGTGACCACATTAAAGTTGTAGTCTCATATCCTCGCGTGTGTACTGGAATCGTTGCCTCGTGCATCCCATTCCTTTCTGAACCTGAATGAGAAACTCGTATCCTTTTGCCTCACTCTTGAGTCGAATAGTGTGTTTTCTTGTTTAGGTTGAGGGTCTCGCTCAACAGGTCCCATGTAAGGTTCATACCTATTTTTTTCAGTCATTTTTTCTGATTCGGAATGTCTCGATCATGCTCTTTCATCGGTTCTTGGTTGTGCGACCGTATCTTCCTCTATCCGCAACTTTTGTACTGTATCTGTTGTACATATCGTTCCAAGTTATTATTGGGAATTCTCGTAAACTTTCCTTCAGTCTTATCGTGGCTTCTGAACTTTTCTCATTTAAATTGCTCGCGAATGCCATAGCTGCCCAGTTATCAGGTACCCGAGGCAACATCATCCTCTCCCGCTGGAATCTGTCTACGAATTCCATGAGTAATTCTTTATTCCCCTGTTTACCTTAAAGATGTCTTTCATCCATTTTTCAACCTTATGAGCTCCCGAATGTGCTTTTATAAATGAATCTTCAAGCTCAACAAAATAATAAATAGAGTTTTCAGGTAAAAGAGAATACAATGTTAACACTCCTTTCGTGAGTGTTTCACCAAAATTTTAACCAAAATCGATTCAATTTCTTGCTTGCTTAAATCCTTGCCTTTCACGCTAGTTGTGAACGCAATTACGTGATCTCGAGGGTGAGTTATTCCATCATATTATGGAATATCAGGCATTTTAAATTTTTTAGGAATTGGCAAAGGTGATGCACTTGGCTTCCAGGGTTGTTGTGAATACTTGTCAATATCCACCCCATTGATCACGGATGGCACGCCAAGTATTTGCTATATGCAATCGTTTTGCTCCTCCAACTGTTTATGCAAAGTTAATACCAAACTTTATAAATTAGAATTATTTGGTGTACCTAACCCTCCATCACGAGATTCATTAGGAATTCCTCCACTTCCAGAATTGTCAAGCCCTGAGCGTGAGTTTTGTAAGGTTGCTGTATTGATTGGTGGAGGAGTTTGTGGCGCATTGGACAATCCTCTAACAAAAGCTTCTATAGCACTATTCACGTGTTCTGCAATCAATTGCTTTAGAGCGTCTTGCTCTACAGTTTGTTCGTCCCCCTGTTGATCATCAGTGCGTGATGTAGATCTTTCAGGTGAACCTCTACGGGATTGCTGAGGGGGTCCCGTTGGAGAGGAGAGTAGTGGAGTTCCATCTTGTTGGTTTAACTGGTCATTTTCGTTAATAGTTGACATAGTTGGTTGTCAAAAAATAAAATTTGAAAAGTGAAAATATTATCATTTTTCCAGTAACGGAACCAATTTGTTAACCAAAAATAGAATTATCGGTCAAAGTCAATATTTAGAAGAAAATGGGTAACTGATAACCAAAATTTACTTCACTTTCCCAACAATTTTAGGAAAAATAGAAAAAAGTGATGGAGATTATTAGCCAAGAAAATAAGGAACGGACTAGCAATCAATCCCCAAAATTAAGGCTGAAAACTTTCAAGCATAAAGCAAAGAATTATAGTATGTATTTCAGTAATAATCATGACATGTCCTTACAAATGAAATTCTTATCCTTATATAAGAGCATGTAATTATAACGGTTCTCATACTTAATTTGGACTAATTAAGGGCATTAATTGTATTGATTACCCATTACTATAGATAACCGTATCTGGTTCGTGTATCTATCCTTCTTTGCGGTCTTCATTCATTTCATTCTCGTTTCTCCTTTGACAATGTCAGACTCAGTTCTTTTCTCTTATGCTACCCCGTGGGTGTTTTCCCGTACCTTCCATGTATTCTTAATCCAGTCAATTGAGAATGCCACTTGTCGCTATATCGACGCTCCACGCGTCATGCCTCGTCAGCTTACTGATGTTCCATGTGTCATGTCTTTTTTTCACCAATACAACAACTATATAATGTATTTTCCAAGAAACTAACACAATAGTATGAGATAAGTCATAACATTATACTAAAATATTCAATAACAAAGATAATAAAATTAAATAAATCAAATGTTGCTAATTAATAACCCATAATGAAAATTAACTTAATCTAAAAATACTATATATAGGTCATGCTAAAATAAGTATAACTAATAAGTACTATTAATTACATAACTAAGCACTAAAGAAAAAGATAAACTAGGTTATGCATTTTCTTTATAAACCAATGTAAAACTAAAAAATAGATATCCAACACTATCGTCACTCCTATTGTTGAATTGAATTTCTTTGTTAGCAGTAGTATTGTTTTGAACTTTGTTTGAGTTACTACAATTATGAGTTATAAAATTTATTTACCATTCAAGAATGCTAAGTTCAAACTCGAAATAATACGTTAAATGATAAAACTATGAAAAAATTTAAGAAATATTTATAAATTACATTACAATAAATATTTTTATGTATAAAATATTTTTAGAAATTGTATAAATGTACTATCGGGTTGGTTTGGTTTCGGTTTGACTTTTTGTTAGTTAAAACCAAACCAAACCAATTATGTTCATTTTTTTTAATACCAAACCAAATCAAACATAACCACAATCGAATTATTTTTTCCCAATTTAACTCGGATCATCAGTTTGATGCTGCGATTTATCGACTTTCTTTGTACACCCTACCTCAAGCTGTTATCGAGGAAAAACACGTGATAGGTAATTGAAAGATAAAATTGGCCTGTTCGTTATGAAAAATTATTATATGGGCAAAGCTTATATTTAGCTAGCAGACACCTAGTTTTTTTTCGGGCAATAGTATCTACACGATAATCAGCTAGAGTAAGTCGTGAATGATTACTGCATTTTTTCCACAGATTAGTAGAAGAAGCTAAAGAACACATAACTTCTAAAGAGCGGTGGGGGAAAAGGCATTACTGAAAACATTAAAATTGAAGAAATTCTTAAAAACACAAAAACAAAGAAAAAATTATGAGCAAATCATTTGTACATAAGGATAGTAAATAGCAACTCTTCACTTTTGAAAGTATAGAGGAGGCACTACCAATTATCCTGTCGTTAAATGTGATGACTATTGACTACACACATAGTGCTCGAGAAACAACCACGGTTAGCAAAACCACTACGGAAAGTGCGGTATAATCTAAAAGTTTCTCTAAATTTTTTTATTTTATCTAAATTTTTTAATATGCACATAATCAAATATTTCCATTGATATGGTACAGAATAGTCCGGTTAGCACGAAGACATAGTCGAATAATAGACTACCTCATCTCATAGCCGGATTCAAGATTTACATTATATGAGTTCAACATTTAAAATTCTTACGACTAAACTCATTATATCTTTAAAGTTATGAGTTCATATCTATAATTTATTGTGACTTTAGTAATTTTTTATATATAAATTTATATTCCGTGTCGAAAGTTATGATTCAATTGAACCCGATGTTATAGGGCTAGGTACGCCCATGCCTCAGCTCTATTTATTGTTTTCTTTTAAAAATAGGACCTTTTGTATTGTTGGTTTAGTATTTTTTTTAGAAGGAACTTCTTATTTCCTTTTCTCGGTAGGTTTTAATTTCCATTTTTTTTTGTTGAATAGGAGATTTCTTCACATTATTTTTATTATTTACCTTTTTCAATTAGAATAGGATTCTCTTTTCTTAGCTTTATTATGTAATAACTAAAATAATTGGTAAACTTATTTTTAGATGATTTTCACATAGTGAGAGTTGATAAATATTATTGTGAAATTGGAATTCGATATTATTTTCAAGTTTGATTCTTGAAGGTAATTATTTATTGTTAAATCCTTATATCGTTAATTGTTTCTCGTCGTTCTTCGGGGATAATTGATTTTACATATCAATTATTACTTTAGACTTTCTGACAATCTTTCTGTACTTCAGTTTCCTTAAAATTTTTCATTGGTCTATCTTTTATTAATTAGTTTATGCTTTATTATTAAACCCGATTACATCAATAATAATGCGTAAACACTAATTATTAATATAGTTTCAAGTTTTTATCAATTATCGACAAATGGTACTTATGGTTGCAAATATTATATAAGACTAAGAGTTAGTTTAGTCAAATATAATGAGTTAAACTATCCTATTTTAATTGGTACATGGTATTTCCTACTATCCTAGTACTAGTATGATGTTTCTAATTTAAGTCCGATCACCGTTAAATAAAGAAAAGAAAGAATTCTACAAATACAGGTCAAAATAACATTTTCCAAAAAGTTTGGGGGTGCCAATAGTGTTTTAATAAAAATAAAGGACCAGTTCCAGTGAACCCTGGAACACATCATATTTGCTTCACTTAGCTCGGTTTTTAGGGCAAACAAAAAGAGAGACAGTGCGGCACTCACAAAGCATCGAAATCTACTGGTATTTTTTGTTAAATTTGGGAACTTTTTAAATTTCTATGTATATGAAACAATTTTTTTGGTTAGATTTGTGGAATTTTTAGTACAGTTTTAATCCGATATGAGTAGATGCGATATGTAGATGCTCATTTAGATTTGTATCCGATTTATAATTTTGTTTATCATGATGTTCATATAAAAATAAAGAAAAATTTAATCTTGATGGATTTAGTTGAGAGTACATTGTACATTTATTCCTTTTTTTGGTCCTTTTTTTGTTATTGCAAAATCTGAAATTACAAGGAATAGAGTTTATGCTGTTGCTTACATGCTGTGATTTGTAATTTTGTTTTCTTATTTGTTCTTTTTCTGCGTAATATTGCTATTTACGTGTTAATTTTTAGATTGGAAAGGATGGGCGTGAATGAGGGAAAAAAGAGGAGAAATAGGCCTAATTAGAGCAGAGTTAATTTAATTGATTGATGGTTATTTTAGATTTGTTCCCAGGAGAAAAGATGATATAGAAACTGCCCCGGGGCTTTGGTTGTCTAGTGGTGAGAGCGTAGCTTATGTTTTGTGGGTTAGGCGCACTCACAGGTTCGAACCCTGTCATAGGTGGTATTTAACCGGAGAAGGGTAGAGGGTGGGCCCATTATTCACCTAGTTTCGAACCGTGTGCCACTGGACCTTGGAGATTTCTCGGTTATAGAGAAAGGATGATAAAGAAATCATTATTCTGGTCTGCTATTCTTTTTTCTTTTTCTCTTCTTCTGGTTGTGTGTGTGTGTGGGGGGGGGGGGGACAAAGTGGCTAAAGTTCTTGCCTTTTCGAGCTAATGATTTGATTCTCGTGTAGCAACTTCTTGAAGTCTTACTACGAGTGTTTAGATTTAACATTTTTGTTCTTGCCTGTTGATGAACTTCTTTGCACTTGACTCATCCAACTATTCCTTTGCAGGTGAAAGATCCTTGAAATGGCGACTTTTGCCAAACCTGAGAATGCTTTGAAGCGTGCTGAAGGTTAGTGGAGTTACTATCTGGATCTGATTTAGCAAATTACTTTTACAGTAAACTTCTCAAAGCTTTACTTTGAGATGTGCCCTGGTATTATGTACTCTGTACACTTGCAGACTTATATCTCAAGTGATATCTGCAATTTAGGAGGGGTTATATGGTCACAGGGTGAGGGTGGTCTAGATGATTTTTAATATTATAGGAGGGTGAAGTTTTGTAAATTCCAGATGTTTTAATAGTAAAATTGAGAATGTTGATATGTTTACTAATTTGATGTTTTGATGCAGAGTTGATTACTGTTGGACAAAAGCAAGAAGCGCTTCAAGCACTTCATGATCTTATTACTTCAAGGAGGTATAGAGCATGGCAAAAAACTCTTGAAAGGATAATGTTCAAGTATGTAGAGCTATGTGTTGACATGAGAAGGGGGAGGTTTGCCAAGGATGGCCTAATTCAATATCGTATAGTCTGTCAACAAGTGAACATTAACTCCTTAGAGGAGGTGATAAAGCATTTCATGCATTTAGCTACTGAGCGAGCTGAACTGGCTCGCAATCAAGCACAGGCGCTGGAGGAAGCTCTGGATGTGGAGGACTTGGAAGCTGATAAAAGGCCTGAAGATCTTATGTTGAGTTATGTTAGTGGGGAGAAAGGAAAAGATAGATCTGATCGCGAGCTTGTCACTCCCTGGTTTAAGTTTTTGTGGGAGACATATAGAACTGTTCTGGAGATCTTGCGTAACAACTCAAGATTGGAGGCTCTGTATGCTGTAAGTTTCCATTGCCCTTTCTTTTCGTTAGGTTTTTGAATAATTAGACTGCATTTATGTTCTTAGGTGAGGAATTTTAGTATCATGACTTTCAGGCTTGTTTAGACTGTAATTGAGTAAGCAGGTTTGTCCTTTTTTCCTTTTCAATTCGCTTGCCTGGGAAGTGATCGTGCTTCTGATTTCTGCTTAGTAAATCAATCCCTTTTCACTTCTTATTCACAATCTTCATGGGCGTCTTTCTCAGTTTGTGGGGCATCTGTCCATGTTCTTTGTTTCATACATGTATCAATTTTGTCAGAATATAAGTCTATTCTTTTTGATAAAAGTTTATATATATATATCATCCGGGTGTAATTTTTTTTTTGTGTGTTAGAACCTGATTTGTCCTGTATGCCATTTAAGCTTTCTGCGTGGCTGATAGGAAGTTCTGTACTCTTTCAATCTTTAGTTGAGCATATATTTTTTCACCGAAAGAAATGAGGTTTAATTAAGCTTCAAACCTATTTTGCTCAGATGACAGCACACCGAGCCTTTCAGTTCTGTAAGCACTACAAACGTACAACAGAATTTCGTCGTCTTTGTGAAATCATCCGAAATCATTTGGCAAATCTCAACAAGTATAGAGATCAGAGGGACCGGCCCGATCTGTCTGCTCCAGAGAGCCTGCAATTGTATCTAGACACTAGATTTGAACAACTGAAAGTTGCTACAGAACTGGGTCTTTGGCAGGTTATTACTTTTTCTGATAGATTATAAGCATATCTTTTGTCCTATATGGGAGTGAACTTCATATGTTTTAGTTTTCTTTGAAACAGGAAGCTTTCCGTTCCATAGAAGACATATATGGATTGATGTGCATGGTTAAGAAAACCCCCAAGGCGTCATTGATGGTTGTTTACTATGGGAAGCTTACTGAGATATTTTGGATGTCATCAAATCATCTTTATCATGCTTATGCATGGCTCAAGCTTTTCTCTCTTCAGAAGAGTTTTAATAAAAATTTAAGCCAGAAGGATTTGCAGTTAATAGCATCGTCTGTTGTCCTAGCTGCACTTTCAGTGCCTCCTTATGATCAGTCGTATGGTGCATCTCATCTTGAGCTTGAAAATGAGAAGGAGAGGAGTTTGAGGGTGGCCAATCTAATAGGTTTCGAAGTTGAACCCAAAGCTGAAAACAGAGTAGCGGTAATTCCATTTTTGATTATTTTAATTATTTCCTTACTATTAATCTCTTGCTTTGGCTGAACAGCTTCTGTTCCCTTGCTTTTTCTCCTTTTCAGCTCTCCCGATCATCACTTCTTTCAGAGTTGGTGAGTCATTATATATATGTTTTTTTAATTTAGCATATAGTCCTTCAATTTTTTTTCCATTTTTATAGTTTAAATTCCTCGTCTCTTTGCATTCAATGAACCCATTAAATTTTTCGAGGCAAAGATGAGCACATGTCAGTTTTTGAAATCGTTCAGTCTCTTGATTTTTTAATTGTTTGTCGGTTTCTTTGGTTTTTCTTAATTGTTTCTCCTTCTGTAGGTGTCCAAAGGTGTGATGTCCTGTGTCACCCAAGAAGTGAAAGATCTTTATCATCTGTTAGAAAATGAGTTTCTTCCTTTGGATCTGGCACTGAAGGTGCAGCCCGTATTGAGCAAAATATCAAAGCTTGGCGGTAAGCTGTCTTCAGTTTCCTCAGTTCCTGAAGTACAACTGTCTCAGTATGTTCCTGCCTTGGAAAAACTTGCTACTCTGAGGTTGCTCCAGCAGGTATGCACTCTGTTTTTTACCTTTTGATAAAGAGCACGCATGCACATTATTTAAGGTGGAAGTCCAACTTTCAATTCTGTCTTCATTTTAACTGAGAAAGCTGCTATTTGTTCCTTTTCTTGTTGCAGGTCTCTCAGGTGTATCAGACAATTCAGATTGATAACATATCTAAGATGATCCCATTCTTTGACTTCACTGTTATTGAGAAGATATCAGTTGATGCGGTTAGACGTAATTTTCTAGCTATCAAAGTTGATCACATGAAGGGCGCTGTCTTCTTTGGTAAACAGGTATAATGTGTCACTTGGAATTAAAACTCTTGTCTATCCTTCAGTTTTTGTTTGTGACGGTTGGGTGCCCCTAGAGGTTCCTTTCCTGTGTCTTCGTCAGTTGGTTCTGAGAGATTTTATCCGCATTATCAATTATCTCTGCAGACCACATTCTTCTTTCTCCACATTGTTCTTTCCCTCATTGTAAGTAAAAGCACGGGAATAGCTCGCTTATGGCATCTACAGAACCTCGCGTGTCTTATGTTATCTAATTCTTCTATGGAGATATTTTTATTATCATAATTTTGCCAGGCATGACAGAAAGACACTTGTATTTCCTGAAGGAGAAAGTAGATTTAAAGCAGGGTCAACATTTCTTGTATTTGATTTTAATGTTTTGTGCAAAATAGTGGGCTCTCTAAGGGTGTGTGGTTAGCATAATAAGTTTGTAGTTCAGTCACTAGAACTAGGAGCTTGTGAACTCTGAACTGCAGTTAGTTTCTGAGATATAAGAGCTTTAGTGGGTTGCTGTTTTCAGCTGATTCTATGTTGTGGGATTTGGTCCATGGGGATTGTTTCAAAGTCTTACTCTTATGGATTTGTAAGTTCAGCCTGTACCTCTGTGGTATATATGTTGATGAACTGATGCAGAAGAGTTTGTAGTTGTTTCTTTGAGACACTTTGAACTACATGGTTTTGATTTTCCCCATTAAGCCATGTAGGCTAGGTTATCATACATCATTTGCTCATAATTTTGTTTCCAGAGTATTGAGGTACCTCTGTGGTTATATGTTGATGAACTGATGCAGGAGATTTTGTAACTGTTTCTTTGAGACACTTTGAACTACAGGGTTTTGATTTCCCCCCATTAAGCCGTGTAGGCTAGTTTATCATACATCATTTGCTTATAATTTTGTTTACAGAGTATTGAGGCGGAAGGACTTCGGGATCATCTGTCTCTTTTGGCTGAATCCCTTAGCAAGGCATGGACAATGATTTATCCCCCAGCAAAGAAGACTGCCAAGCTTGGGGAAGCACTGTCTAATTTAGCGGAGATAGTGGAGAAGGAGCACAAGAGACTTCTTGCCCGGAAGTCCATTATTGAGAAGCGCAAAGAGGAGCAAGAGCGTTTACTCTTAGAAATGGTATGAAATTCTTGGCGGTGTTGTGAATTGCTTGTTATTGTTGTTATCGCGTATGAACTTTTGCGACCATTTCTTTTAAGGAACGAGTGGAGGAAACTAAGAGGCGAGAGCTACAAAAGATGACTGAAGAGGCTGAGCAAAAGCGCATTGCTGCCGAGTATGAGCAAAGAAGGAACCAACGAATTTTGAAGGAGATAGAGGACCGAGAACTTGAAGAGGCCCAAGCTTTGCTGCACGAAGCTGAAAAGCGCAGCAAGAGGAAGAAGAAGCCAGTCCTAGAGGGAGTAAGTATATAACTTGTACTTCTATTCCCAAAAACTTTCAATTGGAAAATCTTACCCGGCATTAATTTGATTTCAGGAAAAGATGACCAAACAGGTGATCATGGAATTGGCGCTGAATGAGCAACTGAGAGAGAGGCAAGAAATGGAAAAGAAGTTGCTCAAATTTGCTAAAACTATGGATCATCTGGAGAGAGCTAAGAGAGAAGAAGCTGCACCTCTTATTGAATCTGCATTTAAACAACATTTAGCTGAAGAGGCAGCTCTTCATGAACGCGAGCAGCAGGTTTGCATTAAAGACACATTATGCTTTTTGACCCCCCACAATAACAAGTACTTTCACATTTTTACCACAGGGATAACTAGCTTGTGGCAGCCAAGTGTTCATGAAAAAAATTTCTTTCACATTTCTCTTAAGAAAGTGATACGTTATCTTTTAACCTTCTACCTCTTTCGTTGAAATATTGCTAATGAATTGACCTTGCGTTTTAATACGTTCTCAGCAAGAGATTGAGCTGAGCAGACAACGACATGCTGGAGACTTGGAAGAGAAAAGGAGGCTGGGACGCATGTTGGAGAACAAGGTCAGTTTATCCGACTTCTATGAATTTGCTGAACTGCTAGATATAAGCTTTTGATAATATAACTGAACTATTCGTTGTAAAGTTGGGTCAGTGCTATTGATAGTTTATTGGGTCTAAATGGAACTGATGTAGGACCAAAGTTGGTAACTTCTGAACTTAGTGCAGGCTACTTTAATCTTTGAGCTGTGAAGCTAGTGGTAATAGAAAGAGTTGTTTTTTCTTTTATTCTGCCTTCTGTCTAGTTTCTTGTATAATGGCCTTGTTTGAAAATAAAAAGGGAAGTTCAAAATCCTTTGCAGCAGTTCACCTTATTATGAATACATTGGCATATCACAGTAGCCAGCAATGACGAAAATTGTCTCCGATATATGCTTACTTTTTGTGGAACTAGTTGAAATCTGAGCAGCCATCGGCTTGCTGAAGACTGGTCTTGGTCTCTGACAAAGTAGGTGGTTGACGTAGGCGGCATTGATTCATGCTAATGCATAGATTAGCTGATATATATTCCTAATCATGCAGAGAATTTTGCAAGAAAAAGTTGTCAGTAGCCGAGAAGCTGAATTCACTAGAATGAAATGGGAGAGACAGGAAAGGATCAGCCAGATAATTCAATCAAGGAAGCAGGAGAGGGAAGCTAGGAGGAAAATGATATTCTTCCTGCGATCTGAGGAGGAGCGACAAAAGAGGTTGCAGGAAGAGGAGGAAGCCCGCAAACGTGAAGGTACTTTGCTGGTTAATTCCCCATCCACGTCATGTGCTTTCAAATCTTTTAGGGTTAAGGGGGCTGGGTGGGCATTTATCGAGGTGTGTCCAACCAAAGAGTTCATGCTTCTGTTTGTCCGACATGTATTTTTTTGGGTTTTGGATACTCTGCTACACTCTTATCACTATAGCATGTACTCGACCATTCAGAACTTATAAACTGTCCTTTTTAAGTTCTTTTTCCCTTTCTTGCTCCTTTCTTTTTACCCCTTGCCTGCAGTTGAGGTTCTGTAGCTACTCAAAATTAATTTAGCATCCTATGGCAACTTTCTGTAAATTTTGCAGAGGCAGAGAGACGGAAGAAAGAGGAAGCTGAGCGGCAAGCCAAGTTAGATGAGATTGCAGAAAAGCAGAGGCGACGAATGCTAGAACTTGAAGAGAAAGAAAAACGGGAGAGAGAAGAGATCTTCCGTAAGTCCACTGCTGTGCTGCCAAAGCGTGCTGAGCCTCCAACCTTGGGGCGTCCCGCAGAACTTGGTGGAGCTGCTCCAATTCCTGCTGCAGCAGCTACTGCACCTACTCCTGGCCCTGGGAAATATGTTCCTAAGCACTTACGAGCGAAAATGGATGGTGCAGGCCAGGCTCCACCTCCTGAAACTGACAAGTGGGGCGGTGGAAGTAAGCCAGATGATCGACCATCATGGCGCGATGAACGAAAGCCGTCTTCATTTGGTAGTGGCTCGAGGACCAGTTGGCCGGCTTCTAGGCAGTGAACGGTTTAGTCACTTATGAGTCGTGCATTGGCTTATACCGGAGTCTTACATCCTCGGCATTTTGGTTCAAGAAATTCAATTTGCTGTTTACCTTTTTTTGTGACTTTTACCTAATGTGTATCGGAGTTTTTATTTATTATGAGCTCAAGCATTTCTTGACTAAGATATTTTCTGGACGTTATGGAGAGGCTTGAAGTTTTTGACAGGTGATCTGATGTTGATCTTTTTGTCCGCAAATAGCTACAGTTGCTGTTATGTTCAACTTTCTTTTTCCTAGTGAAAGTGTAAGACGATGGCCTATATTATTTCCTGTTGCTTATCATGTTATCTCCATCTTGTCATATACTTATTTGGCAATACATTTTCGCAATAGTGAAAATAACACTCCTAGGTTAAGTGTTTTGTCAGTTTTGGATCAACACGTGTAACCTTAACAGGAGATACCTGTTATTCACCTATATCTATATTATAATAGGAGGGGCAAAACAAAGAGAGGATGAAGTGTCATCACAAGAAAAATCTTAATTTAAAAAATATCTATTTTATAATAGGAAAGGCAAAACAAAGAGGGGATGAAGTGTCATCACAAGAAAAATCTTAATTAAAAAAATAAAAAAATAAAATACTTAGCAAAATTTAAGGATAGGATGACAAGTGTCATCACCAGAAAATTTTTAATTTTAAAAAAGTACAATAAATAAATAAAATATTTAGCAAAATTAATAAATAAAAAAAAGATAGGATAAGTAATACAATATACCTTTTAATTAGTGTAAAGAAAAAATAAGTACCATAATAACAATATTTTTTACACGCTTGATCCTTTTTTAACTATTATTTAAAAAAATAGTATCATTTATTGTTTATTCCATAACGAGCACTTTTTTTCATTATTAGCATATTATAAAAATTAAGCTCGACATTTAATAAGTTAACTGACTCATTAATCATAGGAAATACTTTTTTTGTCCATCTCCATTCTACTTTCCATCATTCATCTTCTTCACCCCATTTTTGAAAAATATGATGCATATGTGAATGCCACCTAAATTCAAGATGTATTGATTTATGCGTCTTTTATATTTTGTGTATCAAGTATCACTTTAATTCAAAATATATTTTTATGTATATAATTATTGTATATTTATTTATGAAGTGCCATCTTATTTTAAGATGTATTTTTAATGTATATTTCAAATATATTTTATATGCCAAGTGCCATTTTAATTCATGATGTATTTTTTATTTATATTTTTTTGTATATTTATATGCCATATTAATTAAATTTAAGATATATTTTTATGTATATTTCACATGTCTAAGTGTCATCTTAATTGAAGATGTATTTTTTATGTATATATTTTGTATATTTTATATGTGTTAATTCAATATATATTTTTTATATATACGTTTTGTATATATTAACATATATTATTATTGAAGTAAAATATTTTTGTTAAGAAAGGAAGAAAGAAGGAAGAGAAAAACTTAAGAAAGATAATTAAAAAGAAAACNCGAAGTAAGATGTTTTTGTTAAGAAAGGAAGAAAGAAGGAAGAGAAAAACTTAAGAAAGATAATTAAAAAGAAAACGAATGGAACAAATTTAGAAAATATATTGGCTTCAGCAGAAAACAAAATTAAGAACAACAACAACAACCCAGTAAAATTCCCCTAATGGAGTGTGGGGAGGGTAGTGTGTACGCAGACCTTACCCCTACTCCGAAGGAGTAGATAGGCTGTTTCCGAAAGACACTCGGCTCAAAAAATAAAAAGACAAAAGGACAAAAAGGGAGACAATATTAGTATCACAACAACAATCATAGGATAAATAGGAACACCATGAAATCCACAAGAAAGATGCAAAGCAAAGGGAGACAATATTAGTAAATATTAGTATCACCAGAACAGTCATAAGAAAAATAGGAACACCATGAAATCTAAAAGAAAGATGCAAAGCAAAAGCGATAGCTAGTAAATAGAACATGCACTGAAAAACGAAATAGTAAACCACAACATTCCCACTAGCTATCTTAGACAAAAACCCTACATGGCTAGTCCCACCATGGTACGAAGTAAGACACGACTCAACTACCTCCTAACCTACAACCCTAATACTTGACCTCCACATCTTCCTATCAAGTGTCATGTTCTCGAAAATCTGGAGCCTCACCATATCCTGCCTGATCACCTCTCCCCAATACTTCTTAGGCCGCCCTTTATCTCTTCCTGTACCCTCCGCAACCAGCTGCTCATACCTCCGTACCAGAGTATCTGGGCTTCTCCTCTGAATAGAAAACAAAATTAAGAAGATGAAGAAAAAGAAGGAAAGCTAATGTATAAAGAGAAAAAAATGGCATAAGTTTTTTACAAAGAATTATTTACTTTCCATTCAAATTGCTTATGTTTAGGGATTAATAATTAATATTCCTATTTTAATGGAACTCTGTACTATAAATATAAATATTTTTCTGCCACAATTATAATATTGCGGTTCGTGCTAAGAATTTGTTATATTTATTTTAAACGGTTACATATGTAAAGTCTTAACTTTGTAAAAGTGGACAGTTTTGGTCTAACCATTAACTGAGGGGAAAGCCTCAACTTAGGTTAAAGGACTGTAACTTTTGTAACCCAGTTATCTTCATTTCTCCTTCTTCCCCGAAATTAATCCCATTGTCCCCTTTGCCGCTGACTCCCTTTCCCCACAAAAAATCACAACAAAAAATGAAAGTAGAAGCTCAGTGACCGATTTCTACATTATCGCCATCATGTTCGTTTCCAGATATATTCAACGGCGCTCCTTGCAGTATATTTTCTCTCTCTTCTTTTTCTAATTTTGTCAGTTAAGTTTAAATCAATTTAATTTCATACAATTTTAATTATCAAAGAGTTTTTTTTTTTTTTTTTTTTTTAACTATAGGAATGCGATTCTGCGGAGATACGATATGGTGAATATGATTTCAAGCGGTGAAAATACGACGGTAAAAAATGTGGAAGTTCCTATATTTACTGCAACGAGTAATGTGTGGAATTGCAGTGGTGGAGTGCGGTGGATGTCGGGGAAGAGCATGAGGAGCAGAGTAGCAATGAGAATGCAGAATGAGTCAAGCAAAACCCTAAGGGAGATTCGGAGGTCAAAGAAGTTGAAATTGAAGCTAATGACTGATGAAGAACGGTTAATTTATAATCTCCGAAGAGCAAAGAAAAAAGTTGCTTTGCTACTTCAGAAGCTGAAGAAATATGAGCTACCAGAGTTGCCATCTCCACGGCATGATCCTGAGCTTC
>AWOL01S0034957.1:3141-20241 GCA_000715115.1 Nicotiana otophora
CCGGAGTTGAAAGAATTGAAGGAGCAGGTGCAAGATTTGCTTGATAAGGGATTCATTAGACCTAGTGTCTCACCCTGGGGTGCACCTGTGTTGTTTGTGAAGAAAAAAGATGGATCGATGAGGATGTGTATAGACTATCGGCAGTTGAACAAAGTCACTATCAAGAACAAGTATCCATTGCCGAGGATTGATGATTTATTTGATCAGCTTCAGGGTGCCAAGGTGTTTTCAAAGATTGATTTAAGATCTGGCTACCATCAGTTGAGGATTAGGGCATCTGATGTTCCTAAGACAGCTTTTCGGACTCGGTATGGGCATTATGAGTTTCTAGTGATGTCATTTGGGCTGACAAAGGCCCCAGCAACATTCATGGATTTGATGAATCAAGTGTTCAAACCCTACCTGGATTCCTTTGTGGTTGTATTTATTGATGATATGTTGATCTACTCCCATAGTGGAGACGAGCATGAGCAGCACCTTCGGATCATTCTTCATACTCTGAAAGACACCCAATTATATGCTAAGTTCTCAAAATGCGAGTTTTGGTTGAGTTCGGTTGCTTTCTTAGGTCACGTTGTATCAACAGAGGGTATTCAAATGGATTCTAAGAAGATTGAGGTAGTCCAGAATTGGCCTAGACCCACATCAGCTATAGAGATCCGTAGTTTCCTGGGTTTGGCGGGATATTACCGTCGATTTGTGGAGGGGTTTTCATCCATAGAAGCTCCGTTAATCAGATTGACCCAGAAGGGTGCCCCGTTTAGGTGGTCAGACGAGTGTGAAGCAACCTTTTAGCAGCTCAAGATAGTTTTGACTACGGCACCGGTATTGGTGTTACCCACAGGCTCAGGATCTTATATAGTATATTGTGATGCATCTCGTATTGGTCTGGGTGCGGTATTGATGCAGGGTGTCAAGGTTATTGCATATGCTTCACGGCAGCTGAAGATTCATGAGAAGAATTACCATGTTCATGATCTAGAGTTGGCAGCCATCGTTCACGCGCTGAAGATTTGGAGGCACTATCTTTACGGCGTGCCATGTTAGGTATTCACTGATCATCGGAGCTTGCAGTATTTGTTCAAGCAGAAGGAACTTAATTTGAGGCAAAGGAGGTGATTGGAGCTATTGAAAGACTATGATATCACCATATTTTATCATCCCAGGAAGGCCAATGTGGTGGCCGATGCTTTGAGTAGAAAGTTAGTCAGTATGGGTAGCCTTGCATAAATTCCAGTTGGTGAGAGACCGCTTACATTGGATGTTCAGGCCTTGGCCAACCAGTTCGTGAGGTTAGATGTTTCTGAGCCCAGTTGTGTTCTAGCTTGTACAGTTGCTCAGTCTTCTTTATTTGAGCGCATCAGAGATTAGCAGGATGACGATCCTCATTTATTTGTCCTTAGAGACACAGTGCGGCACGGTGATGCCAAGAAGGTTACTATTGGAGATGACGGAGTTTTGAGGATGCAGGGTCATATTTGTGTGCCTAATGTGGATGGACTTCGTGAGCTGATCCTTGAGGAGTCCCACAGTTCCCGGTATTCTATACATTCGGGCGCCGCCAAGATGTATCAGGACTTGAGGCAACATTATTGGTAGAGGCGAATGAGGAAGGACATAGTTGCCTATGTAGCTTGGTGCCTAAATTGCCAGCAGGTAAAGTGTGAGCATCAGAGACCTGGTGGTTTACTTCAGAGGTTAGATATTCCTGAGTGGAAGTGGGAGCATATCACTATGGACTTTGTTGTTGGACTCCCACGGACTCAGAGGAAGTTCGATGAAGTTTGGGTCATTGTGGACAGGCTGACTAAGTCAGCGCATTTCATTCATGTGGCACTTACTTATTCCTCGGAGTGGTTGGCAGAGATTTATATTCGTGAGATTGTCCATCTTCATGGTGTGCCCGTGTCTATCATTTCTGATCGAGGTGCAGTGTTTACCTCGCACTTTTGGAGGGCAGTTCAGCATGAGTTGGGTACGCGGATTGAGTTGAGCACAACATTTCATCCTCAGATGGACGGGCAGTACGAGCACACTATTCAGATCTTGGAGGATATGCTCCGCACCTGTGTTATTGACTTTGGAGGTTCTTGGGATCAGTTTTTGCCGTTAGCGGAGTTTGCCTACAATAACAGCTACCAGCCGAGATTTCAGATGGCTCCCTATGAGGCATTATATGGTAGACGGCGCAGGTCGCCAGTTGGGTGGTTCGAGCTGGGGGAGGCTCGGTTATTGGGTACAGATTTAGTTCAGGAGACCTTGGACAAGGTCAAGATTATACGGGATGGACTTTATGCAGCTCAGTCCAGGCAAAAGAGTTATGCTGACCGTAAAGTTCGTGATATTGTATTCATGGTTGGAGAAAGAATATTGCTTCGGGTATCGCCCATGAAGGGTGTTATGAGATTTGGCAAGAAGGGCAAGTTGAGCCCTAGGTATATCGGGCCATTTGAGATCCTCGAGAGAGTGGGGGAGGTAGCTTATAGACTTGCGTTGCCTCCAGGGTTATCCTCAGTTCATCCGGTGTTTCATGTGTCTGTGCTCCGGAAATATCATGGTGACCCATCCCACGTGTTAGCTTTCAGCTCTGTCGAGTTGGACAAGGATTTGACTTACGAGGAGGAGTCGGTGGCTATTCTAGACCGGCAGGTTCGTCAGTTGAGGTCAAAGAGTTACCCTTCAGTTCGAGTGCAGTGGATAGGTCAGCCTATTGAGGCAGCTACTTGGGAGTCCGTGTCTGATATGCGGAGTAGATATCCCCACCTTTTCACTAGCCCATGTATTTTTCTATGTTCGTTCGAGGACGAACGGTTGTTTTAGTGGAAAATGTGATGACCCAAAAGGTCATCTTATGTTTTAGAACTCGAATCTGCACTCTTAAGCCTTAAAAATCTTATTTTTACATTCCTCGATTTTTGTGCACAGTCCGGGCAGGTTTTCGGAAAGCTTTTATGTTGAAAACTAATGAAAATAAGAATTTTTGCCTTAAAAGTTGATTTTAGTTGACTTCGGTCAATGATTTTGGTAAACGGACCCCGATCCATGCTTTGACGGTCCCGGTAGATCCGTATCGAATTATGGGACCTGGGCGTATGCCCGGAATCGAATTCGGAGGTCCCTAGCTCAAGTTATGAATTTCTGAAGAAAATTAAAAGTTTGAAAACTAATTGTTTTTAAGAATTGATTCATGTTTGGAATTGTTAGTACCGGGTCCGTATTTTGGTTCTGGAGCCCGGTACAGGTTCATTATGATATTTAAGACATGTCTGTAAAATTTGGTGAGAAATGGAGTTGCTTTGACGTGATTCGGACGTCCAGTTGAGAAATTAGAAGTTTTAAAGTGTTCTTGAAAATTTCATTTGATTTGGTGCTAAATTTAGAGTTCTAAGTGTTATTTTGGCGATTTGATCGCGCGAGCAAGTTCGTATGATATTTTTGGACTTGTGTGCATATTTGGTTTGGAGCCCCGAGGGCTCGGGTGAATTTCGGATAGGCCACAGAATGTTTTGGACTTGGAAAAAATCTAGTTTCTACAGATTCTGGTGTCTGTCATATCCTTCTTCGCGTTCGCGAAGGTCCTCTTGCGAACGAGAGTAATCTGATGAGGCTGAGACTTCTTCTTCGCGAACGCGAAGGCTTGGTCGCGAACGCGAAGTGATGGGGGATTTACCCTACGTGAACGCGACCGGCTCAACGCGAACGCGAAGCATGTGGGGACCTTGGGGGAGGGTTGGTCATTCCTTCAGCGCGAACGTGAGACATTCCTCGCGAACGCAAAGGCCAGAGGGGAGTGATCATCGCGAACGCGAGCTGGGCCTCGCGAATGCGAAGACTTGGAAGCCCCTTTGCGAACGCGACAGTACTCTCACGAACGCGATGAACATGTCGCCCAGCACTTAACAGAATCCAAAATGGGATTTTTGCCAAAAATTTTATTTTTCTCAAAAACCAAACGGTGAGGGGCGATTTTTCAAATGTCATTCCTTCCCCCAAATTGTTGGTAAGTGATTCTAAACAATTTTCTTTCAATTACCCATTACATTTCTTGAATTTTCAACCTAAACTCTAGAGTTTTTATAGTAGAATTAGGGGTTAGGGTAGAAAATAGGGATTTCGGGAATTTGGGGATTTAGACCTCAATTTGAGGTCAGATTCCAAAACTAATTACATATTCGGTCTCGGGGGTGAATGGGTAAAAGGATTTTGGTCCGAACCTCGGGTTATGACCAAGCGGGGCCGGGGTCGATTTTTCGATTTGTTGGAGGAAAATTTGAGAAATTTAATTTATGCAATATAATTGATTCCTTTAGCAATATTTGATATTATTGAGTCATTTTTGAATAGATACGAGTGGTTTGGAGGTGAATTCCAAAGGAAAAGCTGTAATTTATAATTAAGTGATCTTCAGAGCGAGGTAAGTGTTGTGTCTAACCCTGACTTGAGGGAATTAGGAACCTTAGATTATTTGCTAAGTGAAATTCATGTGAGCGGCGTATATGTGAGGTGACGAGTACCTATGCACCGCCAATTTACCTATTTTTCCATGTCTCTCTAGTTTTCTGATATTGTCTCATTCCTACGCCAAATTGCTACGTGTTATACTAGTGTTGTACAAATTATCGTTTTTATCATGTTTACGCAATTTTCTTGTGATAATTGAGTTTTTATTTCAAAGTTAAGATTGATATTTTGGAACCAAATATTGAAGTAAGGTTTGTACTTGTTATTCTCTCTCCCAGTGGTTATTTATGCATTGCATTATGGTAAGGGAGAGTGTTAATGCACGAAGGGTGATGTTGTGCCGTATTGTAAGTATTAATGCACGAAGAGTGATGTCATGCCATATTGTGAATGTTAATGCACGAAGGGTGATGCCGTGCCATATTGTGAGTGTTAATACACGAAGGGTGATGCCGTGCCATATTGTGAGTGTTAATGCACGAAGGGTGATGTCATGCCATGATATGAGAGTAAAAGCACGAAGGGTGATGTCGTGCCGTTTCTATTAATTTTATGGTGAGATTGAGAGTAAAAGCAAGAAGGGTGATGTTGTGCATTCTTCTTTACTGTATTCACTATTCCTGTTGATTCATGGTATATTGACTGCTCCGGTGATCATTCTGTTGTAGTTCTTTATCTTGTATTCCTCTCAGTGTTTCTCCCCTCCCGACATTTCCTGTTTAGTTCTTCATTCCTGTTATTTGAGTATACACTGTTAAATTGTACAGGTTGATTGTAGGTGCCTTGCCTTAGCCCCATCACTACTTCGTCGAGGTTAGGCTCGACACTTACCAGTACATGGGGTCGGTTGTACTGATGCTGCACTCTGCACGTTCTGTGCAGATTTTGATACCGGCTCAGGTTGATCCACATTTGCTATTGGTCCGATGTCCGGAGACTCAAGGTAGATCTGTTGGCGTTCACAGACCTTGAAATCTCCGTCTATCTTTTTATGTCCTGCTGTTTTCTTTCATTCAGACATTTGTATTGCTTTCACATTATTACTTGTAGTAAGTTCTAGAATGCTCGTGAATTATGACTCCAGATCTGGGTGGTAGTAGTTAATACAGATTTATGATATTCCGCACTTGTTATATTTCATCGTAGTTAATTATTGCTAATTACTGAACGAAAATAAGGAATTGGTAAATGATTCCCTAACGTTGGCTTACCTAGTAAGTGAAATGTTAGGCGCCATCACGGTCCCATCGGTGGAAAATTTCGGGTCGTGACAATTCGAGAGGATAACAATTTATTACAACAATTAATTAATCTAAACAAAAACTTTAGCATATGAGAATTTCATCTTTTAATATCCTTATCTAACAATTCACAATATATATATATATATATATATATATATATAAAAGAGACTACCATTTACACAAATAATTCATGCTTTTGAGTCCAAAACTACCCGGACTTTAGCATTAATAGTAGCTACGCACGGACTTTCGTCACCTCGTGCGTACGTAGCCCCCATAATTAACAACAATTATTTAATTTAATCACCTATGAGGTAATTTCCCCCTCACAATATTAGACAAGAGACTTACCTTGTCTCAAAGTCCACTTTCCGATTATCGCATCGCGTACAATTCTCGATTCGATGCCGAAAATTCCGAAACTATCCATATATTATACAAAATAATTAATATATGTTCAATAATTCGAAATTCATCTATTAAATAAATTACCCTATCCAAAATGGTAAAATTCCTAAAATTCACCCCCGAGCCCACGTGCTCGGATTCTGAAAATTTTCAGATGAAAACGTTACTCATAATCTCAAGAACTTAAATATATAATTTCTATTCAATTCCATAATTATTTTCGTAGTTAAAATCCTATTTTTATAAAAATCTAGGTTTTTTATCTAAACCTTTGATTTCTAAGATTTACTAGTTATAATCTACCCATACTCTATGTATTTAACTCAAGGGGTGTAGAATTAACTTACCTTCAAATTGCTAGTTGAAACCCCTCCTCTCAAAAGCTCTGAAATCGCCCAAATGTGGATTCCGGTTCTTCTAAGCTTTCTGCCAAACAGGACTTCCGCACCTGCGGAGGTTGGAACGCACCTCCGGATGTTGGAACGCACCTGCGGCTCCGCACCTAGTAGCTAGGAGCTTCAGTTTTGGCTCCCAACTTCCAACTTGGTCTGAGCCTCGTCCGATTGACACTCGGGGCCCCCGGGACCTCGCCCGAACATACCAACAAGTTTGAAATCATAAAACGGACTCGCTTGAACTCTCGGAACGTGTAAAACAACATCAAATCTAAGAATCATACCCTAAACCAAATTGATTCAAACTTAAGAATTTCAAGTTCTTCAATTTACTTCCAATGCGCCGAAATATACTTAAACTATTCGGAATGACACGAAATTTTGCGTGCAAGTCTTGAATCACTATACGGAACTATTCCCAAATTCAAAATTCCAAACGGACTTCAATTCCTCAAAAACCTACTCCAAACCAAATTTAAAGAATTTTAAACCTTCAAATAGTTAATTTTTACTATTAAGCGTCAAAACGCTCCCGGTTTATCCAAAACCCGATTCGGACATACGCCCAAGTCTAAAATCATCATACGAACCTATTGGAATCGTCAAATCCCGATTCTGGGGTCGTTTTCTCAAAATGTTGACCGAAGTCATACTTGGCCATTTAAAGCCAACCTAAGGAACCAAGTGTTCCGATTTCAACCCAAACACTTCCAAATCCCTAACCAACCATCCCCGCGAGTCATAAATTAATAAAAGCATATTTGGGGAGTCTTATTTTAAGGAACGGGTTTCTAAAAGTTAAAATGACTGGTTGGGTCATTACAGATCCAAACAATAGTCATATTATAGCATTTTCCTATGCTAATCTAATTAGCTTTCAGAGACGTTTACTTAGGTTTATATCGATCTTTTCTAAATCAAAACTTTATGATCTTTAAGAAAGTACTTGAAAAGTAAGGAAAGTTAGTACTATTTAATTTTCTAATCTATACGAATGCCCTTAACAAAATGTCGTTCACACTTTTATACCCTTTAAAAATAGGTTTCACATTGGACAAACTGTCGCGTTCGTTCGCCTTAACAAAATGTCGTTCGCCTTAAACAAACGTTCGTTCTCGAACAGGTTTAGAATAATACACTAAGAGCTAAATAAGTGTGGATATTTTCTCCGCATGTCCTCCTCAGCCTCCCAAGTTGCTTCCTCGACTGGTTGGCCCTTCCACTGGACCTCTACTGCAGAAATTCTCTTGGACCTCAACTGGCGAACTTGTTTATCAACAATGGAAAATGGCCCTTCTTCATAACCCAAACTCTTATCTAGCTGAACTATGTTGAAGTCCAACACATGTGACAGGTCAGCATGATACTTTCGGAGCATAGATACATGGAAAACTGGATGAACTCCTGATAGACTGGGAGGCAATGCAAGCTCATAAGCAACCTCCCAAACTCGTCTCAACACCTCATATGGGCCTATACACCTTGGGCTCAACTTGCCCTTCTTCCCGAATCTCATAATTCCCTTCATCGGCGAAACTTTAAAGAGAACTTTTTCACCTACCATAAATGATAAATCATGCGCTTTCTGATCTACGTAGCTCTTCTGTCTGGACTGTGCTGTACGAAGTTGCTCCTGAATCAACTTTACCTTTTCCAAGGCATCCTTCACCAAATCAGTACCATATAACTTAGCCTCACCGGGCTCAAACCACCCAATGGGCGAATGACATCGCCGGCCATATAAAGCCTCAAATGGAGCTATCTCAATGCTGGATTGGTAACTGTTATTATAAGCAAACTCGGCCAAAGGCAAGAAACGATCCCACTGACTTCCAAAGTCAATCACACATGCCTTGAGCATATCCTCCAAAATCTGAATTGTCCGCTTTGACTGTCCGTCGGTCTGCGGAAGCAAAGCTGTACTGAGCTCTATACGGGTCCCCAACTCACTCTGTACTGCTCTCCAGAAATGTGAAGTAAACTGCGGACCTCTATCTGATATGATGGAAATTGGAACACCATGCAACCGAACTATCTCCTGAATATAAATTTGGGCCAACCTCTCTGAAGTATACGTAGTCACAACAGGAATAAAGTGTGCCGACTTGGTCAACCTGTCAACAATCACCCAAACTGCATCAAACTTCCTTAAGGTCCGCGGCAACCCAACTACAAAGTCCATAGTAATTCGTTCCCATTTCCACTCTGGTATAGTCATCTGCTGAAGTAGGCCACCTGGACTCTGGTGCTCATATTTAACTTGCTGGCAATTCAGACACCTAGCTACATACTTGACTATGTCCTTTTTCATTCACCGCTACCAATAATACTGCCTTAGATCACGATACATCTTCATAGCACCCGGATGAATAGAGTACCTAGAACTGTGTGCCTCCTCTAGGATCGTTTTCCTCAGTCCATCCACATTAGGAACATATAGACGACCCTAGAGTCGCAGAACACCATCCGCACCAATAGTGACTGCTTTGGCACCACCTCGTAGTACAGTTTCTCAAAGAACCATCAAGTGTGGATCATCATACTGGCGAGCCTTGATCTGCTCAAATAGTGAAGACTGGGCAACAACATATGCAAGAACTCGACTGGGCTCTGAAATATCCAGCCGCACAAGTCTGTTGGCCAAGGACTGTATATCTAAAGCTAATGGCCTCTCTTCTACTGAAATGAAAGCCAAACTACCCATACTCTCCGCCTTTCTATCAAGGTATCTACAACCACATTTGCTTTACCCGGATGATATAGGATAGTAATATCATAATCTTTTAGTAATTCCAGCCATCTGCGCTGCCTCAAATTTAGGTCCCTCTGCTTGAACAAATGATGCAAACTGCGATGATCAGTATAAACTTCACAGGACACCCCATAAAGATAATGCCTCCAAATCTTAAGAGCATGAACAATCGCAACTAACTCCAAATCATGTACTGGATAATTCCTCTCATGGGGATTCAGCTGACGTGAAATATATGCAATAACTCGCTTTTCCTACATTAATACACAACCCAAATCAACACGTGAAACGTCACAATACATTGTATACATCCCCGAACCGGAAGGCAACACTAACACTGGTGTTGTAGTCAATGCTGTCTTGAGCTTCTGAAAGCTCACCTCACAATCATCGGACCATTAGAACGGAGCACCCTTCTGGGTTAATTTGGTCAAAGGCGCTGCAATAGATGAAAAACCTTCCACGAATCAATGATAATAACCTGCTAAACCCAGAAAACTCCTGATCTCAGTCGCAGAAGTGGGACGAAGCCAATACTAAACTGCCTCAATCTTTTTGGGATCAACCTTAATACCATCACCCGATATAATATGCCCCCAAAATGCTACAGACTCTAGCTAAAACTCACATTTGGAGAACTTAGCATATAGCTTTTGTTCCCGCAATGTCTGAAGCACTACTCTCATATGCTGATCATGCTCCTCCTTACTGTGCGAGTAGATCAAGATGTTATCAATGAAGACAATGACAAACGAATCAATATATGGCCTGAATACCCTGTTCATCAAATCCATAAATGCTGTTGGTGCGTTAGTTAAACCGAAAGACATTACCAGAAACTCATAATGACCATATCTAGTACGGAAAGCAGTTTTCGGAACATCCGAATCTCGAATCTTCAACTGATGATACCCCGACCTCAAGTCGATCTTAGAGAACACCCTAGCACCCTGCAACTGATCAAATAGGTCATCAATACGTGGCAACGGGTACTTGTTCTTAATACTAACTTTGTTCAATTGGCGATAATTAATACACATTCGCATTGTGCCATCCTTCTTCTTCACATATAATACCGGTGCACCCCAAGCCGATACACTTGGTCTGACGAACCCTTTGGCTAGTAACTCTTCAGGCTGTTCTTTAAACTCTTTCAATTCTTTTGGAGCCATGCGATATAGTGGAATAGATATAGGCTGAGTATCTGGAGCCAAGTCAATATAGAAATCAATATCACGATCAGGTGGCATACCTCGAAGATCTAAAGGAAATACATCGGAGAACTCCCGAACTACAGGCACTGAATCAATAGCCGGAGTCTCTGCAGTAGTATCCCGAACATAGGCTAGATAAGCCAAACAACCCTTCTCAACCATGTGTTGAACCTTTATAAAAGAAATAACTCGATTAAATGAACTAACAGACGAACCCTTCCACTTCAGCCTAGGAAAAGATGGAATAGCCAAGGTAAAAGTTTTGGCATGACAATCTAGAATAACATCATATGGAGATAACCAGTCCATACCCAGAATAATTTCTAAATCGGTCATCTCGAGCAATAAGAGATCTGCTCTAGTTTCAAAACCACTGAATGTAATAATACAAGATCGGTAGATCCAGTTCACAATAACAAAATCGCCTATAGGAGTGGACACATAAACATGAGTACTCAAGGACTCACGAGAAACACCCAGGAAATGAGCAAATAGAGATCCTGGATCAAATAATACTGAGGCATCTTTGCCACAAATAGAAATAATACCTGTAATCACAGCATCTGAGGCTTCTGTATCTGGTCTAGCCGAAAAGGCATAGAACCGAGCTAGAGCGCAAACTGGTTGGCCTCCTCCTAGCTGACCTCCAGCTCTAGGACGGCCCCTACCCGCCTGTCCTCCACCTCTAGGTGGTCGGACAACTGGTGGAGCAACTGGTCCAGTAAGCATAGGCTGCTGACCCTGCTGTGCTGGTCTACCTGAAGCCTGGGGCAAAATCTCCGCATGTGATTGGGATCCCCGCACTCGTAACAACTCTTTGGTGCGGTGGGCTGCTGACTAAGAGTCTGGCCCTGGGGAAATGAATACCCACTGGGAGGGCCCTGAATAGCTGGTGGGCGATAAGAACTCTCTGGTATAACACTGAGATAAGGTCGCACTGGAGCACCTCGAGGAGGTGGTAGTGCTGGATATGGGGGCCTGCTGGACTGCCTTCTCACGAACTGACCTCTGCCCCCAGAAGGAGCACCTCTGAACTCTCCAGAGTACTTGAACTGCTTATCTCTCATAACCTGCTCCCGGCTCCGCTGACGTACACCCTCAATCCTCCGGGCTATCTCCACAACTAGCTCAAAGAAGTACCCATCTCAACCTCTCGAGCCATAGTGGCCTGAATGCCAGTATGTAAACCAGCTACAAACCTCCGCACTCTCTCCGCCTCAGTAGGGAGTATCAATAGTGCATGGCGAGATAACTCAGAGAACCTCGCCTCATAATCGTTCACTGACATCTGACACTACTGGAGCTGCTCAAACTGAAAATGCAACTCTTCCCTTTGAGAGGGTGAAATATACCTGTCCAAGGAAATACGAGTGAACATGCACCAAGTCATAGGAGGAGAATATATTGGTATGCCAAGAACATAAGACTGCCACCATCTATGGGCTCTGCCCTCTAGCTGAAAAGTAGTAAAGTCTACCCCATGAGACTCCAATATCCTCATGTTGTACAGTCTATCCTTGCACCGATCAATGAAATCCTGAGGATCCTCGTGTCGCTCACCCCCAAAGACAGGAGGATATAGTCTAGTCCATCTGTCCAATAGTTTCTGAGGATCAGCGACTACAACTGGCCTGAGCTCAGGTGTAGCTGTTGCCACTGGCTGGGCTCCACATAAGGGTAGTGCACCTTGGGTCTGATATAAAGCCGTTGCCTATCCATGAGCCTACACGATAGGGGTCTGTGCTCCCCCACCCGCCTGAGATGTGGCTGGGTCTACCGGAAGTAAATCGGCCTGAGTCATAGTGTCCATGAATCGAAGCATACGACCCATAACATCCTGAAATCCCGGTACAGATGTGAAATCCACCGGAGCTAGCTCTTCCACAGGCACTTCACCCTGCTCCTCAATAGTAGGATTCTCTGCTGGACCCACTAGCGGCATAACTGGAACAGTCCTGGGACGTCCTCGCCCTCTACCACGGGCTGGAGCCCTCCCTCGGCCTCTAGCAACTGGGGGAGTAGCTCTTCCCTGGTCTGGAACCTCATTCGAGCGGGTTGTCACCATCTGTGAGAGAATAAGAGAAGGATATTTAGTAATACATTAATTTCACGATGGAATATGAAAAAATGTAGTTTTCTAACATCCTATAGCCTCTCGAAGATAAGTACAGACGTCTCTGTACCGATCCGCAAAACTCTATTAGGCCTCCTCATAACTTGTGAGACCTATGTGAACCTAGTGCTCTGATACTATGTTGTCACGACCCAATTTCACCTATAGGTTGTGATGGCGCCCAGCACTATAGCTAGGCAAGCCAACTAATAAATTAAATATAAATCAATGAAATTTTAATCCAAGAAAATAATAAGACACCAAATTCTACCAATGTGTGTGCCAAGACCTGGTGTACAAGTGTATGAGCATCTAGTAGATTATACAAAACTCCAAATACTGTCTGAAATAAAAATAGACAGAATAAAAATAATATAAGAAGAGACACTAGTAGCTGCAGAACGGCTCAGAAAGGCAGCTCACCACTATGCCCCTGGATAACGTGGGTGTAAGACGATAAGTCCCCCACTAGTACTTGCCTCAGGTCCTGCACAAGAAAAGTACAGCAAGTATAGTATGAGTACGTAAACAACGTGTACCAAGTAAGTACCAAGCCTAATCTCGAAGTGGTAGAGACGAGATGGCCGACTTTGACACTCACTATGGGTCAATAATAATAATTGAAATAAAACTAGAATATTTAAATCAGCATGATTCCCAAAATTTATAATAATTTATTTAACCAGTAGAACTAATTAAATTCCTTCAAATACAACAATTCTCAATATATTAATTAAATCCTTCAATTTCAATAAAAATTCAAATTTATCAAATAGCTTTACAAACTGCAATTACTGTTCAAGTATCATGTAGTTATTATTATTAATATTAAGCATGATTTCTGCCGAGGACGTACGACCCGATCCAGTGTATCGTGTACACTGCCGAGGGACGTGCAGCATGATCCATAGATGCATCTATCCTGCCGAGATGTTTGGCCCGATCCACAAAAAAGGAGGACATTTTATTATGTACCTCCAGAATGAGAGTATTTATTGTAATATTTATTCGAGAGGATAAGAATTTATTACAACAATTAATTATTCTAAACAAAAAATTTAGCATATGAGAATTTTATCTTTTAATATCCTTATCTAACAATTCACAATATATATATAAATATATCAAATAATTTAATTAAGTAAAGACTACCATTTACACAAGTAATCCATGCTTTTGAGTCCTAAACTACCCTCACTTTAGTATTAATAGTAGCTATACACAGACTTTCGTCACCTCGTGCGTACGTAGCCCCCACAATTAGCAACAATTATTTAATTTAATCACCTATGAGGTAATCTCCCCCTCACAAGATTAGACAAGAGACTTACCTTGTCTTAAAGTCCACTTTTCGATTATCGACTCGCGTAAATTCTCGATTTGATGCCGAAAAATCCGAAACTATCCAAATATTATACAAAATAATTAATATATGTTCAATAATTCAAAATTCATCTATTAAATAAATTACCCTATCCAAAATGGTAAAATTCTAAAATTTACCCTCGGGCCCACGTGCTCGGATTCTGGAAATTTTCAGATGAAAACGTTACTCGTAATCTCAAGAATTTAAATATATAATTTCTATCCAATTCCATAACTATTTTCGTGGTTAAAATTCTATTTTTATAAAAATCTAGGTTTTTCTTCTAAACATTTGATTTCTAATATTTACTAGTTGTAATCTACCCATAATCTATGTATTTAACTTAAGAGGTATAGAATTAACTTACCTTCAAATTGCTAGTTGAAATCCCCCTCTCAAAAGCTCTGAAATCGCCCAAATGTGGAGAGAAAACGGGCAAAAATGGTGGATTTCCATTCTTTTAAGCTTTTTTTCCAAATATGTCTTTCGCACCTGCAGAGGTTGGAACGCACATGCGGCTCCGCACCTGCGAAAAATCCTTGCAGGTGTGAGTTCCACTCGCCTGACCAATCCTCGCATTTGCGCGTCTAGCCTCGCTCCTGCGTGTTTGCAGGTGCGCCCAATATTCCGCACCTGCGATGGCAGGCCTCCCATTCCTTTTCCGATTCTGCGAAGAAATCTCGCAACTGTGAGTGTCGCTCCTGCGAGCTTCAGTCGCATCTGCGAATGCCACACCTACGACTGGCCAAGCGTAGGTGCGATTCTGACAATAGCTGGGAGCTTTAGTTTTGGCTCCCAACTTTCAACATGGTCCGAGCCTCATCCGATTGACACTCGGGGTCCCCGGGAACCCACCCGAACATACCAACAAGTTTGAAATCATAAAACGGACTCGCTCGATCTCTCGAAACGTGTAAAAGAACATCAAATCTAAGAATCATACCCTAAACCAAATTGATTCAAACTTAAGAATTTCAAGTTCTTCAATTTACTTCCAACGCGCCGAAATATACTTAAACTACTCAGAATGACACGAAATTTTGCGTGCAAGTCTATACAGAACTATTCGCAAACTCGAAATTCCAAACGGACTTCAATTACTCAAAAATCTACTCCAAACCAAATTTAAAGAATTTTAAACTTTCAAATAGTTGAGTTTTACTATTAAGCGTCAAAACACTCCCGGGTTATCCAAAACCTGATTCGGACATACACCCAAGTCCAAAATCATCATACGAACCTATTGGAACCGTTGAATCCAGATTCCGGGATCGTTTTCTCAAAATATTGACCGAAGTCAAACTTGGCCATTTAAAGTCAACTAAAGGAACCAAGTGTTCCGATTTCAACACAAACACTTTCAAATCCCTAATCAACCATCCCCGTGAGTCATAAATTAATAAAAGTATGTTCGGGGAGTTTTATTTTAAGAAACGAGTTTCTAAAAGTTAAAATGACCGGTAAGGTCATTACAGATCCATACGATAGTCATATTATAGCATTTTCTTATGCTTAATCTAATTAGCTTTCACAGACGTTTACTTAGGTTTATATCGATCTTTTCTAAATCAAAACTTTATGATATTCAGAAAGTACTTGAAAAGTAAGGAAAGTTACTACTATTTAATTTTCTAATCTATACGAATGCCCTTAACAAAATGTCGTTCACCTGTTTTACCCTTTAAAAATAGGTTTCACATTGGACAAACTGTCGCCTTCGTTCGCCTTAACAAAATGTCGTTCGTCTTAAACAAACGTTCATCCTCGAATGGGTTTAGAATAATACACTGAGTGCTAAATAAGTGTGGATATTTGCTCTGCATGTCCTCCTCGGCCTCCCAAGTCGCTTCCTCGACTGGTTGGCCCCTCCACTGGACCTTTACTGCAGAAATTATCTTGGACCTCAACTGGCGAACCTGTTTATCAATAATGAAAAATGGCTCTTCTTCATAACCCAAACTCTTATCTAGCTGCACTGTGTTGAAGTCCAACACATGTGACAGGTCAGCATGATACTTCCGGAGCATAGATACATGAAAAATCGGATGAACTTCCGATAGACTGAGAGGCAATGCAAGCTCATAAGCAACCTCCCCAACTCGTCTCCCCACGTAACAATATCATCAAACATGTTAAATTTCAATTTATTTTGTCAATTTCTTTTTTAAAATATATGAGTATTTTTAACTCTAACTTTTCTCATGAGCACGAAGTGTTAAGGTGATTTAAAATTATTTATTGTGATTTAATTTATTTAATTGCTAATGATAGATAACACATACATCATATTATACATTAAACAATATTTTTCTATTTAATTATTTATTAACATTTATTACTTTAAAATTAGTACAAAAATTTACCATAATATAAGCTACTAAAATTTACAAATTCAAAATCGAATGACATTTCAGTTTATATGAATCATTTTCTTATTTAAAACATAATTTTTGAAACTTTGATATGAAACAATACTTGAGGGAAACTTTAATATTAAGAGAAAAAAGATGCTATAGAAGATAAGTTTGGTTAAAGACCAAAAAATTGAATATGGAGAAATCATCTATTCTTTAAAGTTTGATTTAGAGATAACTAACAAGCTCAAAGATAAACTAAAGTTAGAGCTTTTTTGTGAATGACAATAACAATTCAGTTATCACAACTATAAAAAGGTGTATTTGAAAAGTTCTATATATTTATTAGACAAGAAAATAATTAAAATTATCTTATTAATTCTACTAATATTTAGATTTTAATTTAGTGAACTTCGAATTCAATTCGACTTATGTCCACTTAATTGTTTTTTGATAAAACAATAATGGACTATATTTTTCGTATTCAAATTACTTATGGCATTCTTTTGTGATGTGAAGGAATAAGCTATATGTTAATCAAAATTGGATTAAATATATGTGTTGTTTGGATTTATATTTTATATCAATATTTTATTTTAGAGTTTCATCCTATTAGTTTTTGCATTATATGATTGGAAATTTTGTATGGTAAGACTTCTTCCTTTATTGATCTATAATATTAACATTATTCATTTTCAAGAACTTACACTTTTTAAATTTTTATTTATAACTCAATTATTTTATTTAATAATATTCTATTGATTTATATAAAATTATATATTCATTGATTTAG
>AWOL01S0034957.1:21215-34253 GCA_000715115.1 Nicotiana otophora
ATATATACTCATTGATGTAGGTCCACGCGCAACGCGCGTACACTAAAGCTAGTTATATAAAATGAGATGAAGCAACACATTGGAAAACCTTAATAAGAATTCTTTTGTTTTATTTGGAAGAAACTGCAGGATTAAATAACAATATTATTGTTTTGGAATTATTAAATAATTGACTTTCTCAATTAATTTCAATTGCTTTATGTTCTTTGTTTTTACATTTACCCCAATCTTTTTTGCAGCTTCACAAACATGGGGAGTGTCATTTTAAGAAATGAAGTGATGGATTACGTAATTGTGTTTGTCAAGTATACTATATAATAAGGTTACACATATGTGAACCATGACATAAATAATAAATTGTGTTCTCCAATTTTATTTTTCTACTAATAATATATTTCTTTGTTCCAAAATAGTTGATGCTTTTTGTTTTTCGATATTATTTCCCGTTTTCATATGAGAAAAATAATATTACTATTTTATTATTTTTCGCCAATGTATGTAATTTAAAATATGTTTTACAAAACATATTTTCAAATTAAATCTAAACACACACACAGCTGGGATTTTAATCAGATATATAACTGATTTTTCTAAATTAATTGCATAATGTTATAAGAAAATTAAATTATGGTAGATGTCTACTTTTCTCCATTATCTCCATAACTCCCAATATTTCCTAATAATTATGGAGTTATGATTGTAACTCCATAACCTCTTCCATGATCTTCCTCTCAAACGCTTAATGACATGTTCAATGACATATTTTGCAATAGCGATCCTTAACTTTTCATGCCTATATAAAGGCCTTGTAATAGATAGGAATAGATATACACAATTGAAGAAGAAATCTCTTCCTTCTCTTTATCTCCATTTCTTGTTAATGTTTTACTAAATTACTTTTATTTCATAACAACATTTCTTGGTCATGTTTTACTAAATTGCTTTTATTTCATAACACGTTACCAGCACGAATTGCTCACAAAATATGAACACGAAGCGGATGAGCCTCTATTTATTTTTGTTATGTCGCCGCTGGGGAATCCAGTTTCATTCCCCAAGGCAATCTAGTTTCATTCTCAGAAAAAATACAAAGATAACACACCTTATGGTGAGTTATGGTGATTAGTACAGTATGTAAAGAATTATGAAATGGTTGAGCCATTAACTAAGGTTTGTATCTCTAACACTGAAGCTTCTTTTGCCATTGACGTTGTTGATGCCCTTTGTCATAGTATGCGTTTGCACTTATCATTTGTTAATACATAAAATTTTCTCCATTTATGCTATATCCGGGACCAACTATAAATTTCTTTAAAAATGACATTTGATTTACCGTTACTTGTCACGACCCCAAATTCCTTCTGTAGGATGTCGTGATGGCACCTAGTCTCTAAGACTAGGTAAGCCCATCAATGCGGAATAAAATTAAATATCTGAAATAAATAAACTACAATTCAAAATATTTCAACTCCCAAAACCTGATAGAAATAAGTCACAAGCTTCTAAGAATTTATACTCAATGTCTCTATATAACATAGTCTAAAGAAAATAAGGAAGCAACATAACAAGAATAGAAAGGGACTCTGGAGTCTGCGGACACTGGCAGATATACCTCGAAGTCTCCTCATACAACTAATTTACTTATGTCTGGTCTGATAAGATGTACCAGGATCTGCACAAAAAGATATGCAGAAGCGTAGTATGAGTACACCACAGTGGTACCCAGTAAGTGTCAAGCCTAACCTCGTTAGAGTAGTGACGAGGTCAGGTCAGGCCCTACTGAAGAATAAATAATGACATGGTGAAAATGTTTAAACAATATAATAAGATAAAATGACAATGGAAATAAATCAAGTAGTATGTCACATTTAATTACACCAAATAAATACATAAATACCTCGTGGAAACAAAACAGAATTTCTTTTCAACTTTAAGAAAGATCACAACAAACATCAAAGGCAACTGCGGCCATAAATCAATGTCAACAAGGGAACTCCCGAGGTACCTCCTCGTAGTCCCAAATCATAAATAAATTCACAATATCTCATTTCCTTATCTCACAGCGGGAGCCTTCACAATTTATTTTAAAGAAAATATTTTTTTTCCGAAATAGCATCCCGCAATTTAGACATCCTTATCACACTGCATGACTTCTAGTAGTTCCCCCTACTAGCCACGCATATCAAGCCACCCTTATCTCACCGCATGCGTTTCAATACGCAGACCTTATACCACCGCATGCGTATCAATATCATAATATATCATAATTTGCACCTCACGTGCTTAAATAATTTAACTTGCCAAAATAATTCAACAATAATATTTTTTCACAATAAACAGCTCACGGATCATACCAAAATAAATTATCAATAATAGTTTTCCAAAATAAATAGCTCACGTCTCTATCACAATGAGTACGAAAATCTTACAAAAATATTCAGGAGTAAATAATTCAGGAAAATAATATTTCAAAATCTTTAATACGTTGCTTCAATATCAAGTATAAAAATGTCAAATACATCATATTAATAATATATAATTTCAAGAAAATCAACCTTCAAATAATGCACACAATAAAAAAAATCAAGTTTCAACTAAGCAGGTAAAACAATTAGCAGGAAAAGGTCAAACAAATTTGAAGTATGTATCTCAGATCAATGATGAAGAATATAACAAGATAAAATAATTTAATAAATGCGCAACAGTGATCTACACAATTTAAAAATATAATCTTTTACATTTAGCCCGTGTACACACTCGTCACCTCGTGTACACGACTTTTAATACATTTCAATAATCACATCAACACCAATCCTAGGGGACATTTCCCTCACACAAGGTTAGACAAGTCACTTACCTCGACTTGCTCCAATTTAATAAAGTAATATGCTTTTTTCTCGATTTTCCGATTCCGATCGACTCGTATCTAGTCATAATTAATTCGATACAATCAAAAAAATTTATAGAATTAATTCTCTAAGAAAATACTATATTTTTCAAAAGAAATCCGAAATTAACTCAAAAATGGCCGTCTCGGAATCCAGCGAAAGTTACGAAATATGAACGCCCATTCAACCACGAGTCTAACCATACCAAAGTGACTAAATTCCAATAATAGTTCGACCCTCAAATCCTCAAATCTATCCAAGAGGGTTTTCAAAATTTTCCAACTTAAATCATCAATTAAATATTAAAAACAGTGATAGACTCGGGTAATCTAACAAAGATTGAGTTAAGAACACTTACCCCCAACGTTTTCTCTGAAAATCTCTCAAAAATCGCCTCAATCCGAGCTCCAATTCGTTAAAATGCAAAATGGGATCCCATTTTCAGAACTTAAACATTCTGCCCAGGCTTTTACTCATCGCGATCGCGAACATCCACACGCGATCGCGAAGCACAAATTATCACTGCCCAAATTAACTCTACGCGATCGTAGAGCACAGAATTCCCAGCTCTACGCGATCGCAGTCCTCTTCACGCGTTCGCGAGTCACAAGGTCCCAAAGCTACGTGATCGCATCCCGCTTCACGCGATCGCGAAGCACAAAAATTAGCAACCCTAAATTAACCTTACGCGATCGCAAACATTGCCATGCGATCGCGATGCACAGCTTGCCAAACCTATGCGATCGCGGTTGACCTCACGCGATCGCGAAGAACAAAATTAACACCGCCTCAACCGCGAAGAAGGTTTAAAATACCAGAAATCAGCAGCTACCAGCAGTGCCAAAATGAAGGAAAATACTCTGAATACCATCCGAAATACGCCCGAGCCCCTCGGGACCTCAACCAAATATACCAACAAGGCCTAAATTATCATACGGACTTAGTCTAGTCTTCAAATCACATCCAATAACACCAAAAAATACGAATCACATATAGATTCAAGCCTAATTTCACTACGGACTTCCAAATAAAATTTCGATCACACTCCTAAGTCCAAAATCACCATACGGAGCTGTTGGAATCATCAAAATTCTATTTCGGGGTCGTTTGCACATAATTCGATATCCGGTCACTATTTGAACTTAAACTTTTTATTTTTCATTAAAATTCCATATCTCGGGTTAGGGACCTCGAAATTTGATTCTGGGCATACGCCCAAGTCCCAAATCACGATACGGACCTACCAGAACTGTCAAAACACTAATCCGAGTCCATTTGCTCAAAACGTTGATCAAGGTCAACTCAGTTGAGTTTTAAAAGCTCAAATTCACATTTTTTCCATTTTTCACATAAAAATGTTTCGGGAAATTTTACGGACTGCGCACGCAAGTCGAGGAATGATAAATGGTGCTTTACAAGGTCTTAGAACACAGAATTAATTATTAAATTTAAAGATGACATTTTGGGTCATCACATTCTCCACCTCTAAAACAAACGTTCATCCTCGAACGGAGTTAGAAAAATTACCTGAGCTGGTGAATAAGTGTGGATACCAACAGCGCATATCATGCTCAGTCTCCTAAGTCTCCTCTTCGACCGGATGACCCCTCCACTGAACCTTCATGGAAGCAATGTTCTTTGACCTCAGCTATCCAAAATAGCCACTGGTTCCTCAACATAAGATAGATCCTTGTCCAACTGAACCGAACTGAAGTCTAACACATGAGACGGATCGCCGTGATATTTTCGAAGCATGAAAACATGGAATATCGGATGAACTGCAGAGAGACGAGGTGGTAGTGCAAGTTTGTAATCCATCTCTCCAACTCTCTCAAGAATGTCAAAAGGCCCAATATACCTAGGGCTCAACTTGCCCTTCTTCCCGAACCTCATCACACCCTTCATAGGCGAAACCTGGAGCAATACCCGCTACACGAACCTTCGTATCAGCATAACTATTCTGTCTAGATTGGGCTGTACGAAGCCGATCCTGAATCAACTTAACCTTTTTCAAGGCATCCTGAACCAAGTCTGTACCCAATAGTCTAGCCTCGCCCGGTTCGAACCAACCCACTGGAGACCGGCTCCGCCTACCATACAAGGCCTCATACAAAGACATCTGAATGCTTGACTAGTAACTGTTGTTGTAAGAAAACTCCGCAAGTGGTAAGAACTGATCCCAAGCACCCCCAAAATCTATTACACACGCACGAAAATATCCTCAAATATCTAAATAGTACGTTCGGACTGCCCGTCCGTCTGAGGGTGAAATGTTGTACTCAACTCTACCCGAGTACCCAACTCACGTTGTACTACCCTCCAGAACCGTGATGTAAACTGCGTACCCCGGTCAGAGATGATAGATACCGGTACGCCGTGAAGTTTGACAATCTCGCGAATATATATTCGAGCCAACTGCTCGGAAGAGTAGGTAGTCATCACAGAATTGAAATGAGCTGACTTGGTCAATCTATCCACAATCACCCAAGCTTCATTAAACTTCCTCTAAGTCTGTGGGAGCCCAACAACGAAATCTATAGTGATCCTCTACTATTTCCATTCTGGAATCTCTAACTTCTGAAGCAATCCACCCGGTCGTTGATGCTCATATTTTACCTGTTGACAATTTAGACACCGAGCTACATATTCCACTATGTCTTTCTTTATCCGCCTCCACCAATAGTGTTATCTCAAGTCCTGATACATCTTTGCAACACCCGGATGAATGGAGTATCGCGAACATTGAGACTCCTGAAAAATCAACTCACACAAGCCATCTACATTGGGTACACATAGCATGCCCTGCATCTGTAGTACACTGTCATCTCCAATAGTGACTTCCTTGGCATCACCGTGCTGAACTGTATCCTTAAGGACAAGCAAATGGGGGTCATCATACTGACGCTCCCTGATACGATCATAAAGAGAAGACTGAGAAACCACACAAGCCAAAACTCGATTAGGCTCGGAAACATCCAATCTGACAAACTGGTTGGCCAAGGCCTGAACATCCAAGGCTAAAGGCCTCTCTGCTACCGGTAAATATGTTAAGCTGCCTAAACTCTCCGCCTTACGACTCAAGGCAGCTTCCACTACATTGGCATTCCTAGGATGACAGAGAATGGTGATATCATAATCCTTAAGCAACTCCAACTATCTCCGCTGTCGCAAATTAAGATCCTTCTGTTTAAACAAATGTTGTAGACTTCGGTGATCAGTGTAGACCTCACAATGGACACCGTACAAATAATACCGCCAAATCTTTAAGGCATGATTAATAGATGCTAACTCAAGGTTGTGTACATGATAATTCTTCCCATGCACCTTTAACTGTCTGGACGTGTAAGAAATCACCCTACCGTCTTGCATCAACACTACGCTGAGATCAATACGCGACACATCACAATACACAGTATAAGACCCTGAACCTATAGGTAATACCAACATTGGGGTTGTAGTCAAAGCTGTCTTGAGCTTTTGGAAGCTCTCCTCACATTCCTCGGTCCATATGAACGGAGCACCCTTCTGGGTCAATCTGGTCTTAATAGTTGTTCATAATCAATTACAGAATCGTCAATTAACTTTATGTTAACAAAAATCTCGTTTCAAACCTTCACAATACTAATAACGAGACACGAGGCATGAAGATCTTATAATTATTTACCCGAATTAATATGTCACATTTAACGTCACTTGGGCGGGCACCTACCTCGTAGATTAAAAATTAATAATTACAACACGAATTTGACAACTATGCACAGAGAATTTCATATAAGCATTTTCAAATAAGCCTAACAGGCATGACTTCCTATTAGTAGTATAGTACAAATTTAATTTCACAAGGGAGAACTTAAACACAAGAATCTTCCTCACAAGGATCTCATCCTTATACAACTTCCACCGCAGCTCGTAGCCTCGTTTAAACATATCAATTTATATAAAAATATGAGGATCTCGTCCTCAATTCTGGATCACAAGTAATATGCACATCGTGCCAATCGAAAATTTCCATTTTCTCTTTTTAAATAATTTCGGTTACACCAAATCACAACACATAATGAACCCCACACCGGTATGGCATATAATTCACAATTTGCAATTAATTATTCAGAATTTACATCAAAACTTATCGAAATGAGTAACAGAAAGTCACATTTAGCCTCGCAACTCTTATTAGTGACCAACACGAAATGATAGGCGTAGTTATCTCCATAAAATCTCCCAACAGGGGTAACACACATAAGTAGATTATAGAATTATGAAGCTCACTCATAAGTGGAGCACAATAGGAGGACTCGTCTCGATACTCAGAACCGAATCAAGTTAAGGAGATTATTCCTTTATATTATATCAAGGTCGTACCTGTAACGAAACCAACTGATGTAGCGACCTCCGCCATACCATAAAACAAATATATCAACGGCTGAGTCTCCACCTCTAGGACACATTCTACCCATCTATCCTCCACCCCTAACTGGTCGTGTGGGTGATGTAGTAACTGCAATGGGGCACGTAGCCTGAGTGCTTTGATGAAATAAGTCTCTCCCAAGTTTGGGACAATTTTCTCATGATGTGCCTAGTATCACCGTATTAATAACAACCCCTTTGCGGGTTAGGCTGCTCATATTGAGTCTGTGCCAGATAACTGGAATAACTATTGTAGGAACTCATATCGGTAGTGCATTAAAAGAACTTACTAGAGCACCCCGAGTAATCCGATGTGCGGACTGGGTTGGCTGACTGCCCGAGCCACGCCATAATGATTTATACTTACATAGTAGAATCCACTGAATCCCCCAGAACCTCGAGACGTCTTGGTCTCCTTAGTTTCCTTTTTCCTCACCACGAACACGTTCTAATATCTTGGCAATTTGTACAACTAGCATAAATGAAGTATCAACTTGTAGCTCCCGAGTCGTACAAAATTATACGATCATAATTGAGTCCTTTAATGAGTTTGTGAACTCGCCCTCTGGCTGTAAGAAGCAAAGTAGGAGTATGACGGGCTAACTTATTGAATTTGATGGCATATTCTGACACATTCAATAGTGACCTGACGCAACCGTTCAAACCCTATGTGTCATGCATTACGGAGAGTCCGGGAAACAAACTCTTTCAAAAGCATTTCTGAGAACTTAGCCAAGTGGACGGTGTTGCATTGGCTGGTCTGCCCTCTTCATAGGCTTGCCACGAACACCGGTGGAGAATTATCTCTCCCAAGGCAAATTTCTTCTTTTGTTATGCTGACTCAACACTGTTGAGCTGACCCATTTCTTCAAAAACTCTTCGATTCTTCTTTGGGGTAACCCTTACCCCTATTTATACACAACGATCACAAAAGTAGAGCTCCATACAGAAAAATCTTGTCACGAACCACATAGTCCAGAATCTCATCAACAACTGTACTTCCTCCGAAGCACCCCAAAATTCGCAACCGTGACGTCAACGCTGAGTAGACCTTTTGTAAATTTAGAGTTGTTTCTATAAGGCTTTTGGTACTGAAGTATAGGATTATTAAGGAGGCGGACATACTGCAAGTCCCAACCTTATCCTCTATAAAATCTCAGGCCTTAAACATGTGTAAATTTTAGGGGACCTTTTAGTACCACATATATACATTTCAGGCCAAAACTGATATAACACATGACCCCGCAATCCACACATCGATAGTGGACTCCTCCCATTCGGCGCGAAGTCATAGGTCACAACGTCCGATGATCCACAATAATAACCTTCACCACTCGTATAAATTAACCAGATGCCAACAACTGTTGCACCCCCTACATTATCCACTGGGTGATCTCTCAATACGTCCACATCTTTAGTCGGAACCACACGTTGAGGCAATGTTTGAGCGTCTCTGACTCCCTTGCAGTCCATCCGCGGCATCACGAACCGTCGACGCACAACCGATACAGAGTGCGCAATGTCATACACGAGTGAATACAAAAGAAAATAAGATATATCTTTCAATCTAAATCAATGCCGCACGATAAGGAATCAAAGAAGTGAATATTTTCCTAACATTTTCACAGCCTCCCGAAGATAAATACAGACGTCTCTGTACCGATCCGCAAGAATCTACTAAAACTGCTTGTGACTCATAACACCTATGAACCTAGAGATCTGATACCAACTTGTCACGACCCCAAATTCTCTCCGTAGGATGTCCTGATGGCACCTAGTCTCTAAGACTAGGTAAGCCTATCAATGCGGAATAATAATAAATATCTGAAATAAATAAACTACAATTCAAATAATTTCAACTCCCAAAACCTTATAGAAATAAGTCACAAGCTTCTAAGAATTTATCCTCAATGTCTCTATATAACAGAGTCTAAAAAAAATAAGGAAGCAACATAACAAGAATAGAGGGGACTCCGGAGTCTGCGGGCACTGGTAGATATACCTCGAAGTCTCCTCGTACAACTAGTTTACTTATGTCTGGTCTGATAAAATATACCTGGATCTGCACAAAAAGATGTGCAGAAGTGTAGTATGAGTACACCACAACGGTACCCAGTAAGTGCCAAGCCTAACCTCGGTAGAGTAGTGACGAGATCAGGTCAGGCCCCACTGGAGAATAAATAATGACATGGTGAAAATGTTTAAACAATATAATAAGATACAATGACAATGGAAATGAATCACTTAGTATGTCACATTTAATTACATCAAATAAATACATAAATACCTCGTGGAAACAAAACAGGATTTCTTTTCAACTTTAAGAAAGATCACAACAAAAATCAAAGGCAACTACAGCCATAAATCAATATCAACAAGGGCACTCCCGAGTTACCGCCTCGTAGTCCCAAATCATAAATAAATTCACAATATCTCATTTCCTTATCTCACTGAGGGAGCCTTCACAATTTATTTTAAAGAAAATATTTTTCCCGAAATAGCATCCCGCGTTTTAGCCATCCTTATCACACCACATGACTTCTAGTACTTCCCCCTACTAGCTACGCGTATCAAGCCATCTTTATCTCACCGCATGCGTTTCAATACCCAGACCTTATAACACCGCATTCGTATCAATATCACAATTTGTACCTCACGTGCTCAAATAATTTAACTGCCAAAATAATTCAACAACAATATTCTTTCACAATAAAGAGCTCACGGCTTATGCCAAAATAAATCATCAATAATAGTTTTCCATAATAAAGAGCTCACGGCTCCATCACAATGAGTACGAAAATCTTACAAAACTATTCAGGACTAAATAATTCAGGAAAATAATATTTCAAAATCTTTAATACGTTGCTTCAATATCAAGTTAAAAAATGTCAAATACTTCATATCAATAATATATAATTTAAAGAAAATCAACCTTCAAATAATGCACAGAATAAAAGAAACTAAGTTTCAACTAAATAGGTAAAACAATTAGCGAAAAAAGGTCAAACAAATTTGAAGTATATATCTCAGATCAATGATGAAGAATATAACAAGATAAAATAATTTAATAAATGCGCAACAGTGATCTACACAATTTAAAAATATAATCTTTCACATTTAGCCCGTGTACACACTCGTCACCTCGTGCACACGACTTTTAATACATTTCAATAATCACATCAATACCAATCCTAGGGAACATTTCCCTCACACAAGGTTAGACAAGTCACTTACCTCGACTTGCTCCAATTTAACCAAGTATTATGCTTTTTCCTCGATTTTCTGATTTCGGTCGACTCGTATCTAGTCATAATTAATTCGATACAGTCAACAAAATTTATAGAATTAATTCTGCAAGAAAATACTACATTGTTCAATAAAAATCCGAAATTAACTCAAAAATGGCCTGCGGGGCCCACGTCTCGAAATCCGGCTAAAGTTACGAAATATGAACACCCATTCAACCACGAGTCTAACCATACCAAAATGACTAAATTCCAATAACAGTTTGACTATCAGATCCTCAAATCTATCCAAGAGGGTTTTCAAATTTTTTCAAGTTAAATCATCAATTAAATGTTAAAAACAGTGATAGATTCGGGTAATCTAACAAATATTGAGTTAAGAACACTTACCCCAACATTTTCTCTGAAAATCCCTCAAATATTGCCTCAATCCGAGCTTCAATTCATTACAAAATGGAAATCACAACTTAAACATTCTACCCAGGCTTTTATTCATCGCGATCGTGAACATCCACACGCGATTGCGAAGCACAAATTACCACTGCCCAAATTAACTCTATGCGACCGCGTATTTCCTCATGCGATTATAGAGCACAGAATTCCCAGCTCTATGCGATCACAGTCCTCTTCACGCATTCGCGAGTCACAAGGTCTCAAAGCTACGCGATCGCATCCCGCTTCACGCGATCGCGAAGCACAAAACTTAGCAACCCTAAATTTACCTTACGCGATCGCAAACAATGCCACGGAATCGCGATGCACAGCTTGCCAAACCTACGCGATCGTGAAGAACAAAATTAACACTGCCTCAACTAAGCCTACGCGATCGCGTCCCAATCTTCGCGATCGCGAAGAAGGTTTAAAATACCAGAAATCAGCAGCTACCAGCAGTTCCAAAATGAAGGAAAATACTCTGAATACCATCCGAAATACGCCCGAGCCCCTCGGGATCTCAACTAAATATACCAACAAGTCCTAAAATATCATACGGACTTAGTCGAGTCTTCAAATCACATCCAACAACAATAAAAACACGAATCACACATAGATTCAAGCCTAATTTCACTACGGACTTCCAAATAAAATTTCAATCACGCTCCTAAGTCCAAAATCACCATACGGAGCTGTTGGAATCATCAAAAGTTTATTCCGGGGTCGTTTGCACATAATTCGACATCCGGTCACTATTTGAACTTAAACTTTTTATTTTTCATCAAAATCCCATATCTCGAGCTAGGAACCTCGGAATTTGATTTCGGGCATACGCCCAAGTCCCAAATCACAATACGGACCTACCGGAACTGTCAAAATACTGAACCGTGTATATTTTCTCAAAACATTGACCAAGGTCAACTCAATTGAGTTTTAAAGCTCAAATTAACATTTTCTCTATTTTTTACATAAAACTTTTACGGACTGTGCACGCAAGTCGATGAATGATAAATAGTGCTTTACAAGGTCTTAGAACACAAAATTAACTATTAAATTTAAAGATGATATTTTGGGTCATCACATCATTCTAATTACCCCGGCACATTAGTCATATGTGTATTTATAATTAATTGAATCACGTGTATTGATCCTAAAAATACTATAATCCTTCATACTTCATATAAATAAATCTAAAATCCCAGAGTATATCTTTCCACAGATCGAAGGAAAAAAGACAGTTCGATCGAATATTTATTTTTAGATTCTTTTATCTGTTAGAAAAAGGGATAATCTACTATTTTTCCTTTTAGAATTTCCTTTTAGAAAATCGAAAATTCAATAAAAATAAATAAATAAGAGACTGGAAATGAAAGTCTCTTTCTTGGATCTATTCTTCATCACACTGTTGGAACAAAATAAAAATACCGGATACAATGATATTGAAATATTTGGTACATGAAGCCACGATCTGATAGATATACATCGAAATCTACAATCTACTTAATATAATATAGATATATAATCTAGATAGAAATTAATGATGAAATTAATCTTTGATCTGGAATCAAAGAAAGATAATAAATGGCTCTTATGGTGTGACTTGGAAGAAAGGTTTCTCTGTATAGGAAAGGAATAACAATTTATTCCTATAATTTTTCCTATAGAAAATCTAGTAACAAGAAGATTTAATCGGAAATATCGACAAATTCTTGTGGAGTCCAAAACAAAACAATGAAATAAAAAAAAAATCAACTGCTCCAATTTCATCTATATCGAATTTTAATATCAGAATAGCGGATATAGTCATGATTCAATAGGTCAGGTCCACTTACTTTTTCTTTTGTTGATTTCTAACCTTTCGAATGGATTTGGTTGGTATAATGGAAAATAGGAATATTCGGTGATTCAAGAAGTGACTTTTCATTATTCAGAAATTCATAATANCTATCGAATTTTAACATCAGAATAGCGGATATAGTCATGATTCAATAGGTCAGGTCCAGTTACTTTTTCTTTTGTTGATTTCTAACCTTTCGAATGGATTTGGTTGGTATAATGGAAAATAG
>AWOL01S0034958.1:1569-15798 GCA_000715115.1 Nicotiana otophora
GGTTCATTAGTAATGAAGACTTTAAACACAATGGATTTCTTTACAAGAAATAGAGTAAAATGATTTAGAATTGAAGCACAAGTTAAAATCATAAACGAGTAACACGTCATTTATTTTTCAAACACTTTTCCCCAAAAAGGGAAATACACAATTTTCGCTCACGAATATGTAAGACTGCAAAACATATTGAAAATACTCATAAAGCCTAACATTAGTTAAAATAGCCCTTAAACCTTTCCAACTTGTTCATGGAGAACTTATGATGTAGTTTTCTTTTAAGGAACTTGAAGAATATGCTGTTGAAGAAGGACCTCACCAAGCTGTGGTGATGAAGTTATCACATGGTGCACCTAAATTGCAAGAACTTCGAAATTTCATTCCAATACAGGTTTGGATTAAAGGTCGCTGCTTGATCGGCTTGCTCGTGTTTCGACAATTGTTGATTCGTTGTGATGTTTAGGATGATTTTGTAACAGTTATTTTGAAGCAGTTTGGTTATTTACAGTACAAAGGACAGCAACATAAATTTCGTACATTCCCATGGACTGAAGATTACAACCCTAATGCAGAGATTTCAAAAAGAGTAGCATGGGTGTCTTTACTAGACTTGCCGCCGAATCTGTTTGCAAAGAAGCTTTTATTATCGATTGCATCAGCTGTGGGGAAACCTATTGCTATAGAAAAATCCACACAAGACCTAGCACATCTAGGGTAAAGGTATTTCTTGATTCCTAGACAAGCATCCCAAGAATATGAAGTTACAATTTATCGACAAAAAATCTGGTAAGGTTATTGAGCATATACAGGAGTTTGTGTTTGATAATCTTCCATCATATGGTAATGTGTGCAAATGACAAGGACATGCTAGTGAAGATTGTCGTTCATTGATTAAAAGGGATAGGGCGAATGATGATAAGAAACAGGAGGTTAAGGAAGATGATTGCATTGACGAGGTTGCGAGTGTCGAACAATTAAAAGGAGATGTTAGGGACTATTTGAATGCAAAAGGGCTACCCAATATGTGGTAGAAGCTTCAGTATGAGATCAAAGCATTAGGCAGCCGTAGTTATTACAGTTGCAAGCTGGTAAAACTCAGCAAAGTACTACTGTGCAACAGGCTGCTATTGTGAATGTACATATTGATGCTGGACATCCTAAGGTTCAAGTGGATACAGGAAATAATGCACTGCTTAATCCTGTTGTTCTGCAGGGTTTGGTTTAGTTGGATGCAACAAAAAAGACTGTGGAACAAGCTAGAGATATACCTACTACCACAACTTTGAAGAGGTTGAATTCAGCTCTACAATCTAATCCTAATAGTACTCAAAACGCTGGAACAACTGAAGTTGCTGCTGTTAGGAATACTTTGGATGGACACGTTGTAGATGGTGATGTTACAGGTAAAAAAATGTGACTGATGCTCGTTACGAAGCTGGGCAATCTGGTGAAGTAGCAGCGCAGTTTATTGTTGTTGTGCAACAAATAGCACTCTCTAATTCTCACGATTTGCGGGCTGCTAATGACCCTGCTAGTCCAACTTTGGCAAGATTTTACAAGGCTGTGGGTTCAGCCTTACAAAATCATTCTAAGTTGGATGAAGTTGGTGATCATGCTAATATAATTAGCAAAATAGTTAGGGTGCAACAATAGCTCGATGTTAATAAACAGACTGGTGTATTCAGAGGCAGATATCATCAGTTGTGCAAGAGAAGGAAATTGGGGTGGATCATCCTACTGTTACAAGATAGAATCAGTTGAAAAACCTATAGCTGATCAGGTTATTGCTGGTGCACAAACAACTAGCTTGCAGGCTAAAGCTACTGGTGCATTGAAGGAAGGTGTAGATGCAGCTAAGGGTTGGGTAGTAGTTAATCGATCACCTGACAGGAAGGTGGCTTCAAGTCATACAAATTTTGAAAGTGCAGCAGAAACTATTAAGTGTACTAACTCTTTCGATGCCTTTGCCAATGCACAACAACATGGTGAAAACAATGTCGGGAAGAGTTTAGAATTTATAGATGGCATGTCAGTCTCACAAGCTAGACAGAACTGCTCTCTAGGCAGTGGAAAATAGTAGCAGCAATCGAGTAACAGAGGCACGCCATTAAATGTCTCTACGGACGTTGTTCTGTTTTAGGCTTTCATGAATGAAAAAGGTCTGGAAGATGTTTGGAGGAAGGGAAACAGGTTCATCACGAGTCAAATATAAATTCTAGGCAATCTCCAGCCACTTGAGAGCAGCGACAATGATCAGTTCCAGTTTCCAACAGTAGCAAACGAGATCAAGGCAGTGGTAATTTGACGAGAGACTTTATTGTTCGAGAGGAGCTAACGGGTAATCAAGCACATAGCTCCAATACTTCGAGCTTGCATTTTTCCAGCCCACATGTGGAGAAAATTATCAAAGATGCCAAGGCTGCAGTGGCAGTGCACACCACTATGTTTAAACAACCAATAATCACTTTGAACACACTCGTGTTTAAAGTTCCTTCACAATCAATAGAGTCGTTTGGTGAATATGGAGGTGATTCTGGGTAGATGGTGCTGTCTAATGGAAATAACAAGGAAATTATACAAGAAAACTTGAGGGAAATGGTTAGTAAATCCAAAACTTGGGTTGACCAAAATGAGGAGGATGAAGAAGAGGATTGGGGCGATGAAATTTTTGGGGATTCGACTGATGGTGCTGATCAAGAGAGTGAAGGTGAAGACATGCTTTCAGTTGGCTCACCAGCAATGCCAAAAACAGATAGCACGTCCATTGCAAACCTCAAAAGCAAGCTCAGTTGAATACTCCAGAATTTATTCCAAGGAATTCTCAAGGCGGTACTAACATGGCTCAAAAAGCAGTAATACCAATGAACGGGCAGCAACAGATTGTCACAAATGTCCCAGCTATTACTATTGTTGTTGATCAAGATGCAGCAACACCTTCAGATTCTAGGCAGCAACATTTTTGTGCAGAAACTCCAGCTTTATTGTTGGAGGATAGAATGCTCCTGGATGCGTTGGTAAGCTCCAATCCTCTAAATTTGTTAACTCCATCTCATGATTTTCGCACTGGACAGGTAGTTAAGAATATGAACAATTTGCAATATATAGAACAACATCAAGGCAAGGCAGTCATGGCAAAGGTACAAAATGAAAATGCTTTGATGATACAAAACCTCATCCAAAACCTACCAAATACAGTGAACGTGGGAAAGGATATTTATGAAGAAGGAGAGGAAGATGAAATGCTACAACAATGTCTGGCAAAGGCGGCAAAAGGAGGTTATTTATCATCTATGCATAGTGGTAAAAGTAAGAAATCACATACGAGGAAGAAAAGTTGGGACGGAAAGATAAATGAGGAAGTTAACATTAGGCGACCCCCAATGATAATAGCAAAGGAAAAAGTGGCTGCCTCAACCACTTCAACGAGGTTCAATTGCTCAAACAGGAAATGATGCAATTTTCATACATATTGAAGAGGTTTGAAGAAGAAGCAAAGGATAAGCAAATTGAAGGGTGCGCAAGGTTTAAAGAAGTGAGGCAAGACTCAATTTATTACATTGTATTATTTTATCATTTTTAAGTATCATTATCTGTAACATCATCACAGAGTATGTTATACACTATGTGATGATCATAGAGTACTTAGTTCTTAGTAGTTCATTTTTTCTTCATGCTTGCTAATAGGAGAGGCTATTTTATGCCTCAATATGATTAGTAAGGTAAGGTTTAGCCTAGTATGTGATTGCTCATGTCCTATGCCTTTGGGAAGATATCCAAATGGCTATGAGATTCTATGCCCTCGTGAGACTTTGCCGGTAGCTACACCATGATCCTCTACAAGAGGCTGCCATTATAAGGCAATGTGAGGTGCAGAGAAGCGATTATATAGCCAAGGCATAGAGGCAATACTAGTGGTGCTATTGTCCCCCTTATTTGTACTCTTCCTATGTGGATATTTTTCTTATTATTATGAAAACTAGCCCTCGGCACTCGCCTAGTGGATTTGCTAAAAAAATGTTAAAACAGCCACATTGGAGCATGACTTGAGGACGTATCACCACCGAGACATCAACCACAATCACAATTTCAATTACAATTTACAGCACAATCACCACCATGTGTGTGGCATGGTGTCCGATCACGACCCGATCGGCTTGGCAATCTCACCACAATGACGTGTGGATCGACATCATCCTTTTCTATCAATCATCTCATTCCAATTAAGTGGAATAATGTTATCACGTCAATCTCATCCCAAATAAAGGGAAAAACCACAATCCACTCCTACACTGTCACGTGTAGTTTCGGGTTTAGGTTATTTCAACCTACCCTTCCTCGGTGAATATCGATACTTCAAAAAATATTTTTGATTTGCATATAAAGGAAGCATCAATACAAATGCATTTACCTCATAACTTTTCATATCGTATATAACCTCATTGGTACTTTCAACCATTTACAACATCATTATTTCATTGGCTCTCTTGGCCATATATATGATTTACCATTTATGTCACAGTGGCCGTATTTCATATTCCATACATTCATTTATTTCGTTTCATGGATCATCATCATAAATATTAACAAATAGAATATCCCGAGAATCACAACTTTAGGTTCATTAGTAATGAATACTTTAAACATAATGGATTTCTTTACAAGAAATGGAGTAAAATGATTTACAATCGAAGCACAAGTTAAAATCATAAACGAGTAACACATCATTTATTCTTCAAATACTTTTTCCCAAAAAGGGAAATTCACAATTTCCACTCACAAATATGTAAGAATGCAAAACACATTGAAAATACTCATAAAGCATAACATTAGTTAAAACAGGCCTTAAACCTTTCCAACTTGTTCATGGTGAAATTATGATGCGGTTTTCTTTTAAGGAACTGGAAGAATATGCTGTTGAAGAGGGACTTCACCAAGATGTGGTGATGAAGTTATCATATGATTCACCTGAATTGCAAGAACTTCAAAATTTAATTCCACCACAGTTTGGGATTAAAGGTCGCTGCTTGATCGACTTGCTCGTGTTTCGACAACTGTTGATTCGTTGTGATGTTTATGATGATTTTGTAACAATTATTTCGAAGCAGTTTGGTTATTTATAGTACAAAGGATAGCAACATCAATATCGTACATTCCCATGGACTGAAGATTACAACCCTAAGGCGGAGATGTCAAAAACAGTAGCATGGGTGTCGTTACCAGACTTGCCGCTGAATCTGTTTGCAAAGAAGCCTTTATTATCGATTGTATCAGCTGTGGGGAAACCTATTCCTATAGACAAATCCATACAATCTAGGACAAGACCTATCACAGCTAAGGTAAATGTAATTCTTGATATCCTGGACAAGCATCCCAAGAATATAAAGTTACAATTTATTGACGAGAAATCTGGTAAGGTTATTGAGCATATACAGGAGTTTGTGTTTGGTAATCTTCCATCATATTGTAATGTGTGAAAACGACAAGGACATGCTGGTAAAGATTGTCATTCATTGATTAAAAGGGATATGGCGAAGGATGATAAGCAACGGGAGGTTAAGGCAGATGATTGCATTGACGAGGTTGCGAGTGTCGAACAATTAAAAGGAGACGCTAGGGACTATTTGAATGCAAAAAGGGCTGCCAAACATGTGGTAGAAGCTTCAGTAAAAGATCAAAGCATTGGGCAGCCGAAGTTATTACAGTTGCGAGCTGGTAAAACTCAGCAAAGTACTATTGTGCAACAGGATGATATTGTGAACGTAAATATTGATGCTGGACATCCTAAGGTTCAGGTGGATACAAGAAATAATGCACTGGTTAATCCTGCTATTCTAAAGGGTTTGGTTCAGTTGGATGCAACATAAAAGATTGTGGAACAAGCTACACATATACCTGCTACCACAACTTTGGAGAGGTTGAATTCAGCTCTACAATCTAATCCTAATAGTACTCAAAATGTTGGAACAACTGAAGCTGCTGCTGTTAGGAATGCTTTGGGTGGACAAGTTGTAGATGCTGATGTTACATGTGAAAACAATGTGACTGATGCTCGTTACAAATCTGGGCAATCTGGTGAAGTAGCAGCCCAGTTTTCTGCTGTCGTGCAACAAACAACACTCTGTAATTCTCACGATTTGCGGGCTGTTAATGATCCTGCTAGTCCAACTTTGGCAATATTTTACAAGGTTGTGGGTTCGGCCTTACAAAATGGTTCTAAGTTGGATGGAGTTGGTGATCATGCTAATATTATTAGCAAAATAGTTGGGGTGCAACAATAGCTCGATGTTAATGAACAGACTGGTATTCAGAGGCAGATATCATCAGCTGTGCAGGAGGAGGAAATTGGGGTGGATCATCCTACTGTTACAGTGATATAATCAGTTGAAAAACCTATAGCTGATCAAGTTATTGCTGGTGCACAAACATCTAGCTTGCATGCTAAAGCTACTGGTGCATTGAAGGAAGGTGTAGATGCAGCTAAGGGTTAGGCAGTAGTTAATCGATCACCTGACAGGAAGGTGTCTTCTGTTGGGAAAAATAATAGTCCCGCCCAGGAATAATATCCACGACAAATAGTAATAACACAAGAGCGTAACAACGACACCAATTCCTTAATGGGTAAAATATAATACCCGAGCGGAGCAATATAACCACTATAATATTACAACTTAGTAGTGTCAAGCGACTACTACAATCTTGAAAGAAATAACACTCTTTATTTAAAATACTTCACTACAATATTACTCACACTCACTATTTATCTCACATACTACAATCTGTGGATTACTCTCTCTAACTTCTATTGCTTCTCTCTTATTTTGGTGTAATTGAAATGAAGAATGGAGGCCTCTATTTATAGTAACATATGCAATTCAACTACTATAAAGAAGATGTCTTGTTGTTGATTTAGTCCTATAATATTTCAACAAAGTTAGCACCTCCCATTTTCTTCAACAAAGTTGTCAACAAAGCTAGGCACCTCCCATTTTCTTCAACAAAGTTGTCAACAAAATTAGGCACCTTCCATTTTTTTCTTTTTTATTCTTTAATATGAGCCCCACAAATCTCTCCCTTAATTTTGATTTTTCTTTTTCATTCCAAGACCCGATCTCAATCTCTGAAAATCCTTAAACATAAGAGGTTTTGTAAAGATATCTGCAGCTTGATCATGAGACTTCATAAATATGAGCTTGACTTCCTTCTTGGCAATGCACTCTCTGATGAAGTGATATCTTGTATCTATATGCTTGGTTCGATCATGATACACCGGATTCTTGGCGAGTGCCTGTGCAGATTTGTTATCAATACAAATCTCTGTAGCTTCAATTTGTGGCAAATTGATATCCTTCAATAATCTTCTTAGCCAAATAGCATGACAGGTACATGTTGTTGCTGCTATATATTCGGCTTCACAAGTTGAGAGAGTCACTATGGACTATTTCTTTGAACCCCAGGAAATAACAGAACCACCCAAGAAAAACACAAAGCCAGTTGTGCTTTTTCTATCATCGATATCTCCCACATAATCACTATCACAAAATTCCAAAAGGTTGAAATCACTAGAAGAAGAATAAAATAACCCAAAGTCGATCGTACCTTTTAGGTAACGAAGAATTCTTCTAGTGACTTTCAAATGGGTGGAGGTAGGAGGTTTAATAAAGTGGCTTACTACTTCAACTGCAAAGAGTATATCTAGCTTGGTACAAGTCAAGTACCTCAAACTTCCCACAAGACTTCATCAAACTTGGTTAGTTTTGTCCCACTCTCCATCGGTGTGTTCACGGGGTTGCAATCAATAATGTTGAACTTCTTCAAAATCTCCTTTGTATAGCTTTCTTGAGAGATGAAAATTCCAAACTCCATCTGCTTCACTTCTAGGCCCTAGTAGTATGACATGAGCCCTACATTTGTAATCTCGAACTCACGAGACATATCTTTCTTAAAAGCTTCAAACAAACTTGGGTTATTACCCGTGAAAATAAGATCATCAACATAAATACAAACAAGTAAGATATCTCCATTAGTATGAACTTTAAGGTAAAGAGCAAATTCATGGAGACAACGAGTAAACCCATTATCTTGAAAATACTTGTCGATGCAACTATTACATGCTTGTGGGGCTTGCTTTAATCCATATAAAGCTTTCTTCAACTGCAACACTTTATCTTCATGGTTTTTGACCATAAATCCCAATGGTTGTTCAACATAGACTTCTTCTTCAAGATAGCCATTCAAAAAGGCTGACTTGACATCTAGTTGATGGATCTTCCACTTCATTTGCGCCGCTAAAGAGATAAGCAAACAAATCATCTCCATGCGGGCAACAGGTTCATAGACTGCTTCATATTCAATGCCTTGCCTTTGCTTGTAGCCTTTAGCCACAAGTCATTCCTAGTATCTCTCCACATCTCCATCAGCATTCTTCTTTGCCTTGTATACCTATTTAACTCCAATTGCTCGATGACCCTTGGGAAGTGTTGTTAACTCCCAAGTGTTGTTCTTCTGTATTGACTCGATCTCCTTCTGCATGGCTTGTCTCCACCTTTTGTCTTCACCAGCTTCATCAAAGTCCATCGGTTCATTATCAGCAAAGAGACAATATAAAAAATCAAAATTAGTAACTTTCTCTGTGTCCTCATATAGTTCTTGAATACTCCTTGTCCTTTGCGGTTGTTCATTTGAACTTTCTTGAGAAGAGGGAGATGCAACATTTGTTGGAGAAGGAGATGGAGTAGTATCCTGCACATGTTCCATGGTCTCTGGTTCTTCTTCATCACCAATGTATGGAATAAAATCATATGAAGTTTCTTCTTGAGCTTCCCAGTTCCATGCCAATTCTTTATCAGATTCAACATCGCGACTTACCACCATCTTGCCGCTACTTGGGTTGTGTAGTTTGTAGCCCTTTGAACTCGTATCATAGCCAACAAATACATGCTTGACACTTCGATCGTCAAGATTCGCTCTCCCTTGATGTGGCACATGAGCATAGGCTATGCTCCCAAAGATTCTCAAGTGCTTGACACTTGGCTTTCTTCCACTCTATGCTTCTTGAGGGGTTTGATCTCTAACATTCTTTGTTGGAGACCTGTTGTTCAAATAAACTGCACAAGATANTTTGACACTTGTCTTTCTTCCACTCTATGCTTCTTGAGGGATTTGATCTCTAACATTCTTTGTTGGATACCTGTTGTTCAAATAAACTGGACAAGATACAGCTTCTGCCAAAATTTCCTTGGGCATATTTTTACCTTTTAACATACATCTAGCCATATTAAGAATCGTTCGATTCTTTCTCTCTGCAACTCCATTTTGTTGGGGTGAATAAGGTACCATTAGAGGGCGACGAATTCCATGAGATTTACAAAAGTCATTAAATTCTTTTGAAGTTAATTCGCCTCCTCTATCGGACCTTAAAGCTTTTATTTCATAGCCGCTTTCTTTTTCTACAAGTACTTTGAAATTTTTAGAAGTAGCAAAAGGTTCAGATTTTTGGTTCAAGAAATAAACCCAAGTCTTTCTACTAAAGTCATCAATGAGAAGTAGAAAGTATTTACTTTTACCAAAGGAAGGTGGATTGATTGGTTCACACACATCAGTGTGAACAAGCTGAAGCGTCTTGGTTGATCTTGACATGGCCTCCTTTGGAATACTCCTCCTTGCATGTTTTCCAAGAAGACAAGCTTCACACATTTGATTGGGATGGCTTATTGATGGTATCCCATGCATCGTGTTCTTTTCTCCCATTGATTTAAGCACTTCAAAATTTAAGTACCCAAATCGCATGTGCCAACACCATGATTCATCTTGCACATTAGCCTTCAAATATTTTGCATCAATTGTCTTAAGATTCAGAGAGAATAATCTATTCTTAGCCATATGCACTTTAGAAATTAGAATTCCACTTGAATCTCTAAGACAAAGATGCATATTTTTCATGTGGATGTCATATTCCTTTTCAAGAAGTTGGCCCAAACTCAAAATATTACTTTTTAATTTTGGGACATAATAAACATCTTGAATTAACTTGTGACTACCATCTTTACAGCAGATCAGAATCGTACCTATCCCTTCAATTTGGATCTTTGTGGTATCTGCAAAGGACATAATAACTCTCACCGTTTTATTGATGTCTACAAACTTCTATTTGCATCCACACATTTGATTACATGCTCCATTGTCCAAATACCACGAGCTGCAATCATCCTTGTCTTCTTCCTTGAGTGCCATCAACAGCGTTGACTCAACTTTTTCTTTCTTGTCGTCAACAAGGTTAGCTTTTTATTCAACATTGCAACGACATTCCCAAGAGTAATGGTCAAATTTACGACAATTATAACACTTAATTTTTGATTTGTCATACCTTTGTCCATTATTTTCTTGGTAGTAGCCACGTCCTCTTCCTCCTCTATGTCCACGACCATGACCTCTAAATGTCTGGTGGATTTTAACTTCATTATTGAAGTTGTTAGCATTGCTTATTCCTCTTCCTTGACTGCCATGTTCTCATCCCCGTCCATTCCCTCGATAGCTCTTTTCACCTCCATAATCTTTGAAGGATGCCTGAGTTTTAAGAAGTTGCTCCAATGGCACTTCTTGTCTCCTCTTGATCTTTTCTTCATGGGCCTGTAAAGAACCCTCCAATTGCTCTACCATCATAGAGTCTAAATCTTTAGACTCCTCAATAGCACACATCATAAAATCAAATTTAGGTGTTAAAGTGCGAAGGATCTTTTCTACCACACGGACATCTTTTATGTCCTCCCCATATCTTCTTAATTGATTTATAACAGCCTTCACTTTTGAACAATAATCTGAAATGCATTCGGATTCTATCATTTTTAAAACATTAAAATCAGCCCTTAGAGTTTGAAGTTTTACCTTCCTCACCTTGTCAACTCCTTGAAGAGAATTTTGTAAAATCTCCCAAGCTTCCGTTGAGGTAGTAGCATCTGCCACCTTTTCGAACATGGCATCATCCAGACATTGATGGATGAGCATGAGGGCTTGTTAATCCTTCTTCCTTGTCTTTCCCAAGACATCTTTTTCATTTTGAGGCAGAGCTTCCTCATTATATAGTTTTGCATACCCTCTATCTATGATTTCCCACACATCCTGAGAGACAAGAATGGCTTCCATACGTAGACACCATTTCTCATAATTATGTTTTCTGAGATGGGGGTACTGAAAAGACAGCGTACCATTATTTACCATGGATCTGATACCACGTTGTTGGGAAAAATAATAATCCCGCCCAGGAATAATATCCACGACAAATAATAATAACACAAGAGATTAACAACGACACCAATTCTTTTAATGGGAAGAATACAATACCCGAGCGGAGTAATATAACCACTATAATATTACAACTTAGTAGTGTCAAGAGACTACTACAATCTTGAAAGAAATAACCTTCTTTATTTAAAACACTTCACTACAATATTACTCACACTCACTATTTATCTCACATACTACAATCTGTGGATTACTCTCTCTAACTTCTATTGCTTTTCTCTTATTTTGGTTTAATTGAAATGAAGAATGGAGGCCTCTATTTATAGTAAGATATGCCATTCAACTACTACAAAGAAGATATCTTGTTGTTGATTTAGTCCAATAATTTTTCAACCAAGTTAGGCACCTCCCATTTTCTTCAACAAAGTTAGGCACCTCCCATTTTTATCAACAAAGTTGTCAACAAAATTAGGCACCTCCTATTTTATTCTTTGTTTTTCTTTAATATGAGCCCCACGGCTTCAAGTCATAAAAATCTGGAAAGTGCAGCAGAAACTGTTAGGTGTACTAACTCTTTTGATGCCTTGGCCAATGCACAACAACATGGTGAAAATGATGCCGGGAAGAGTTTAGAATTTATAGATGGCAAGTCAGTCTCAGAAGCTGGACATAACTGCTCTCCAAGTAGTGGAAAACAGCAGCAGCAATCAAGTGACAGAGGTACGCCATTGAATGTCTCTACGGACGTTATTCTGTTTGAGGCTTTGATGAATGAACAAGGTCTGGAAGATGTTTGGAAGGAAGGGAAACAGGTTCATCACGAGTCAAATATAAATTCTAGGCAATCTCCAGCCACTGGAAAACAACGGCAACGATAAGTTCCAGTTTCCAGCAGTAGCAAACGAGATCAAGGCAGTGGTAATTTGACGAAAGACGTTATTGTTCGAGAGGAGCTAATGGGTAATCAACCACAAAGCTCCAATACTCCGACCTTGCATTTTTCCTGTCCACATATGGAAAACATTATCAAAGATGCCCAGGCTACAATGGCAATGCACACCACTATGTTTAAATAAAAAATAATAACTTTGAGCACATCCATTTTTGAAGTTCCTTCACAATCAATGGAGTCGTTTGGTGAATATGGAGGTGATTCTGGGTAGATGGTGCTGTCTACCGGAAATAACAAGGAAATTATACAAGAAAACTTGAGGGAGATGGATAGTAAATCCAAAACTTTGGCTGACCAAAATAAGGAGGATGAAGAAGAGGATTGGGGCGATGAAATTGTTGGGGATTCAACTGATGGTGCTGATCAAGAGAGTGAAGGTGAAGACATGCTCTCAGTTGGCTCAGCAGCAATGCCAAAAACAGATAGTATGTCCATTGAAAACCTCAAAAGCAAGCTCAGTTTGAATGCTTCATAGTTTATTCCAAGTAATTCTCCAGGTGGTACTAACATGGCTCAAAAAGCAGTTACACCAAAGAATGGGCAGCAACAGATTGTCACAAATGTTCCAGCTATTAATATTATTATTGATCAAGATGCGGCAACACTTTCACATTCTGGGAAGCAGCATTTTTGTGCAGAAACTCCAGCTATATCGTTGGAGGACAGAATACTCCTGGATGCGCTAGTAAGCTCCAATCCTCTAAATTCATTAACTCCATCTCATGATTTTAGCACTCGAAAGGGAGTTAAGAACATGAACAATTTGCAATGTATAGAACAACATCAAGTCAAGGTAGTCATGGCAAAGGTACAAAATAAAAATGCTTTGATGATACAAAACCTCGTCCAAAACCTACCAAATACAGTGAACGTGGGAAAGTATATTTATGAAGAAGGAGAGGAAGATGAAATGCTACAACAATGTCGGGCAAAGGCAGCCAAAAGAGGTGATTTATCACCTATGCATAGTGGTAAAAGTAAGAAATCACATACGAGGAAGAAAATTTGGGACGAAAAGATAAATGAGGAAGTTAACATTAGTCGACCCCCAATGATAGTCGCAAAGGAAAAAGTGGCTGCCTCAACCACTTCAACGAGGTTCAATTGCTCCAATAGGAAATGATGCAACTTTCATACATATTGAAGAGGTTTGAAGAAGAAGCAAAGGATAAGCAAATTGAAGGGTGCGCACGGTGTAAAGAAGTGAGGCAAGACTCAATTTATTACATTGTATTATTTTATCATTTTTAAGTATCATTATCTGTAACATCATCACAGAGTATGTTATAAACTCTGTGATGATCATAGAGTACTTAGTTCTTAGTAGTTCATTTTTTCTTCATGCTTGCTAATAGGAGAGGCTATTTTATGCCTCAATATGATTAGTAAGGTAAGATTTAGCCTAGTATGTTATTGCTCATGTCCTATGCCTTTGGGAAGATATCCAAATGGCTATGAGATTATATGCCCTCATGAGACTTTGCCGGCAGCTACATCATGATCCTCTACATGAGGCTGCCATTATAAGGCAATGTGAGGCGCAGAGAAGTGATTATATAGCCAAGTCATAGAGGCAATACCAGTGGTGCTATTGACCCCCTTATTTGTGCTCTTCCTGTGTGGATTTGTTTCTTATTATTATTAAAACTAGCCCTAGGCACTCGCCTAGTGGATTTGCTAAAAAAAAGTTAAAACATCCACATTGAAGCATGACTTGAGTACATATCTACTTTTGAAGTAATTTTGGAACGGTTGAATCAAGGCTCATTTCATAATCTTTCTCACATCATCTCATTTTATTGGCACCTCTAGCCATAAGTATAACTTTCATTCTTGGTACGGTGGCCACACTTTATATCTTCAACTCATTTTGTTCACTTTCGAGCATCTTTATAGATTATCAACAACAAGGCATTTCCAATCAAGACTTTGGGTACACATATGAGCAATTAAGAGTATTAAGCATATTGAGTTTTTCTCCTACAATTTGGCATACTAGCTTTCATTTGGAACATGACTCAAAGCCATAACATTTTAATACA
>AWOL01S0034970.1:3845-22503 GCA_000715115.1 Nicotiana otophora
TTTACCCCCCCCCCCCCCCCCAACTTTGTTTTAAGCTCAAACGTTTTATAATTACACTTTTTCCCTTTTTTCAACTATAAATACCCCCTCATTCTTTCAGTTTTCTCACAAAATCATCAATCTCTCTCTAATTTTCTTCTATACTTTCTACTATTTCTTACTTTATTGTTATAATTTGTGAAAACATTGTGAAGTTGGTGAATTGATGTCTTCAAGTCTTCAACGATAATCAACTTTCAACAAGTTGTTCGCCATTTCGGTAAACTCGTTCCAACTCTTAATTTTTAATATTATAGTTTTGTTTATTTATTTATTTTCTATTATTTGATTAATTATGATATCTTCCTTAAAAAAATATTTTGGTAAAAATAAGAGAAAATCCAAGAGTGGAAAATCTAGTGGCTAATCTGTTCCTCCTCCACTTCCCCCGGATCCCCAACTCAAACCCCATACCCGTCCTACACATGCTATTCTTGATAGTGATAATAGTTTATTACAATTTACTGAGGGTCAATTTTGTCATAATGTTGGAGCTGGTGAACAATTAGACCATGAATTAATGAATACTCTTTATTCTAATCCAACTATTGATGAAAATGATGAGGAAATAGATTTTGATGAAATGCAACCGGATGACGATACACCCACTAGTCCTGCTCCTGAAGTTAACTCAACTAATGATAATCCAAATAATGCCCCGTCTGACCCACCTGTTACCGCCCCTAATTTTTCTAGACAACGTACCAAATGGATATAAACATCTATTGTTTGGCTAGACACATATTGATACATCCTCAAGATAAAGCCAAATATCTTCATATGAAAGCCTTGGCCGAGGGGACAAGTGTACCTACTCTTAGTCAGGCTGACTCTAGTACCGGGTCAAATCAATTTCAACCGCGAATTAACACTGTTACCGGTGGTGTTTTATATTATGATCCAAAAATAGATCGAGAAGAATTGACAAAAATGGTTACTGTTTTGTGCTTACCCTATAGTTTTCCTTCTAACCCTCACTTTGTGCATTATATTAGAAAAAAGTTTAATCCTACTTATAAAGGTTTTTCTCGCACAACCGTAAAAAGCGATATTTCCAACTCCTTCTTCTTCTGATTCTCAATCATTAAAAGAACTGCGGGAGTAAGAGCACTTAGTACTTGGGCAGGTTTCAGGGGTTCTCAAGGTTCTACTACTAGTTATTTTCCACAACTAAATGAGTTTGAAGTTTATTTGTCATAGGAAATTGAGGAATTGAATCCCGACTACTCCTATAATATTTTGGAATGGTGTAAGGACAAAGAAAACAAATTTCCTATTCTTTTAAGGATGGCCCGAGACATTTTAACTATTCAAACTTTAACAGTGGCATCGAAGAGCGCTTTCAGTCAAGCAAGACTTCAACTCGGTGATTATAGAGCGTCTATGAGGGAGAGCTTGGAAAAATTAGTACTTTTCAGAGATTGGATCCGTTTGGAAAGAAGAAATTTTGGACTTGCTGAATCACAACCAGAGGTAGACGAATCTTACGAAGAAATGCTAGCTAAACTTGCGGAGGATGCTGCTTCGCCCGGAAGTGGCCATGACCAAGCTATTTTTCCGCCACCGCTAATAGAAATTCCTCCGGACCTTGATGGATTTATGAAGTTTGTAAGAGATACCATGTAACTTGTATGAACAAAAATTAGTATGTATTATGTAACTTGTATTTTGGCACATCTTGATTAGTTTCGTTTTCTTCTCAATGGTGGTATTAGCACCTTGTTGTGCTCATTTCATAGGGGGGAGTAAGGCTAAGAAAGATATTACCATATTGTTTTAATGCTATAATAAAATTATAATGCATTACTTTGAATATCTCTTTACAATACTTTTGTCTTTAAATTTGAATTAAAAAATTTAGGTCACATATAATTTACAAGGAATTGCCTTAGATCTTCTATAAAAAAACTTCAAAAACAATATCCGTTGGGACCACTTAGGCCCACTTGGGCCCACTTAGCCCAGGACCGACCCACTTAGCCCGGGACCATTAGTTCGTGGGCCCGGTCTCATGTCGGTTTCTACAGATCACGAAGCCCTATACTGCGAAGCCCGTTTAATTTGGGACCGGCCCACTTAGCCCGTTTAGGCCTGGGACCGACCCACTTGTCAGCCTTAACCAGATGGCATTATATAAACATATATATATGTATGTGTGTATATATATATATATGTTATATATATATATATATGTATATGGGATATGAAAAAAGCTTACGGCGTTATATACGCCCCACCACCTGATCAACTGGTATACGTTGATGATTTTACCCACAGTGGCCGAGATAATATGATAGGATGCCCTCAGAGGCTTGATGTTGTTATGTACGCATGTACTTATGCATGGTGTGACATTTATACGCATATGCATGGCATTATAAATATTAATGATTCATAAAGTTATTCAGACTTACACGTTGAGTCTTTTACTCCATGTTTCTCTCATGTCTATTGTTTACTGATTTTCATTCCGTACATACTCGGTACATTATTTGTCGTGACATCCCTTTTGCCTGGGGAAGCTACGTTTCATGCCCGCAGGTCCCGATAGACAAGTTGAGAGTCCTTCAAGTAGGCTATCAGCTCAGCGGAAGGTGTTGGTGCGCGCCATTTACTCCGAAGTTGCTTATTGGGTCAGTATAATTAGGACATGTATTGATTGGTATAGCGGGACTCAGTCCCGACCTTTATGATACTTATGTACTCTTAGAGGCTTGTAGACAAATGTCATATATACGGATACTTGTATGGCCTTGTCAGCCTATGTTTTGAGTTTACAAATGATCATGTTGGCCTTATAGGCCCGTATGTCACGTATGTAAGTTTCTATATCAGGTTGGGTCGTTCTATGTAAAGTATTCTCTCATGTTTATTCTACTTATCTTACGATAGCCTCTCTGGCTCATTTACCTATGATAGTATGATATGAAAGATACGTTACACTAGTACTCGGTTGAGTAAGGTATCGGGTGCCCGTCACGACCCATCGGTTTGGGTCGTGACACAGGACTTATAGGCTTTATTGTTCTGGATCGGGGCTGCATGCCGCAGTAGGCCTTATAGGCTTTATTATTATATGGATCGGGGCTGCTCGCCTGCAGCAGGCTTTATAGGCTTTATTATTATATGGATCGGGGCTGCTTGCCTGCAACAGGCTTTATAAGCTTTATTATTATATGGATCAGGGTTGCTTGCCTGCAGCAGGCCTTATAGGCTTATTTGTTATACGGATCGCGACTGCCCGCCTATAGTAGGCTATATTGGCTTTATATTACGCTTGGGCTAAAGGAACCCCTCCAGAGTCTGTACACACCCCTAGTGAGCGTATATGATTATATATTCGGGATTGACTTCTTAGGGCATGGACTTGCCTTACTTATTTATATTGTGATAAATTTTCCCTCGACATGGATCTTGTCCGTATCATTTATATTTTGGGATAAATTACCTCAGGGGTGAATTGGCCTTATACAGTACTAAGTGACTGACTGTCAGTCAATGTGTATATATATACAGGATGGAATATCCCTGAGCTAGATTGGACATAAATAGTACCGAGTGACCGAATGATCAGTGACCAGAAGTACATGAGGTCTTTCTACTGAGATGTCACATTCCTCATATCATGCAGAATTGATCTATTTTTCTAGTATTGAGTTTAACTGTTGAACTTGAAAGCATGCCTACATCTGCACCATTACTGGACTGTACCAGCGGAGCTCGTCACTACTTTCAGCCCAGAGGTTAGTCTTGTTACTTATTAAGTTGGTTGTACTTATAATACACTCTGTACTTCGTGTGCAGATCCAGGTGCTTTCGGGTACGGTGACTGTTATATCTCAGAGTGCTATTAGTTGGAGACTATCAAGGTAGCTGCATGGCGTCCGCTGACCTTGACTCTCTCTTTCTTTAAGTTATTATACTGTTCTATACCGTTAAACGGTATTTTTATCAGTCAGACTTTGTATTCATATTAGATGCTTATGTACTCAGTGACACCGGGTTTTGGGGAGTGTTTGTATCTATATTTGTGAGATTTCTTCCGCTGAATTTAAATATTATGTTTTCAAATTTAAAAGATATGGTATTTTATTGAAATTGTCGGCTTGTCTAGTATTGCGATACGTGCCATCACGACAGGTGAGATTTTAGGTCGTGACACATATGAACCAATAGAAGAGGATGAGGAGAATGAAATATAGACATCATGGGACCAAGAGTGGATAAAAATAGAAATATAAAATTGCTTCAAACTCTTGTTCCCTCACCCCACAGGAACACGGTAGCAACAGTTAAGAGTTGACGCTTGGAAGCTGGAAGCGCAAGTGCCACATTATTAATTCTGGCCAACTTTTGACAGAAAAAATCTGTAAAAGATCTTCCAAAATGCGATTGCACCCTGCCATTCTTTTATTTAATCGCAAGTTCGCAACTATTTCCAATGGTGCTCTTTTCCCTTTATTAATCTCATTCGTTCTAGTTTGTCTGATGAAAGAGTCTAACAGATTTTAGTGCTCCCATATATTTACAATTAACATGATTAATTCAATAGCAAGTCTGCAAGTACGTATATTATAATTCTCGAATCAAGCTATATAAAATTGAGAGTAGCGCAATCATATTACGGAATAGGGATTGACAAGATCATTTGAATTATTTTCTTTATTATCTTTTATCAGCTTGATCTTGAGTGTGTTGGATAGTCGGCACGATTGGCAAATAGCGGAAGGCATAGAAGGCCTTGAGGTTTGGAAAATGTTACAATTCAAATCCTGGAACAATACAATCATGTTATAATTTACAGTCAAGTTAACAAAAGGTTAATGCCATTCTATCTTGGTCCATTAAATAGAACAATTTAATTTGACGAGTCATAAATTAAATAGTATATATATATATATATATATATATATATATATATATATATATATATTATAATTAGGTGATAAAAATATATAAACACAATAGCAATACAATGTTGAAATACGTGATCAACTCATCTAAAAGCTTAAACTTTTAGAGAGAACATACTTTTATTTATTTAAGAGCAAATTATGCTATATATCTATTCTACCCAAAAATATTACTCGGCTTTACCTATTGTAGAAATAATTACCTGGCCTTCTATCTTCCTATTTTTGTTTTCTCTCCAACTAACTTTTCTCCTCCCTTTTTCTTTCATCCCCTATCATTTTTTTCTCTCTTTCTCTTTCTTCCCTTTCTGACGTTGCCAGTATCTCTATATTCTCTAAGTGGATGTATGATCTATCCACTTTTCCTTTCATGTCTTTATCATCCTTCCCAGGAAAACAAAACAGCTAAAAACAATCTATGGAAAAAGATTAAAAATTCTAAGGTTTTAGTCTACCGCAAAATTGTAAGGTTGTATAGGTAGTCATTATTTGTAACGGCCCGGCCGATTGTTTTGTGTATTTGCACCTCCTTTTCCCTTTTGATGCCTTACACATGTGTAATTTTGGCTTTATAACTTGCGAGGTTGATTGTTTTCGTTCCGGAAAGATTTCGGGTTGTTTTGGACTCTTTTATTCTTGGTTTAGAAACCTAAGTAGGAAATGTTGACCAAAGTTTGATTTTTGTGAAAGTAACCCGGAACGGTGTTTGCCCAGAATCGAATTCGGTGGTACGGAGGTTGATTTATATTGTTTTGCCGAAAGTTGGCAATTTGAGGTTTAGAGAATTTCCCAAGTTGACTGTAGGTTGACTTTTGGCTATCAGGCGGGTAGAGGTCACCCTAGAGGGGGAGGTCAGACTCGTTCTATGCTTTTCCTAGTAGGACAGAGGCGGTTGCATCGGATGTTGTCATTACAATAATTAATTCAAGAGCATATAATTAACTACAATAGTATACTACTAAATATTTTTTGAAGGAATGAACTAATCCTCTATATACCAAAATAACATATTATATACCATTTTGGTTAATTCAATAAGTGTATAATTTATTGCGTTGAACTGGTGAAGAAGAATTTTTACTGTATACCAAAACGATATACTATATACCATTTTGGTATACAATTTATTCCAATGATATACTATTATAGTATACTATATAATGTAACGGTATACTCTTACAATTAGGTCCTTTTAGAAGTTTTTAAAATTTTTATTGACAACTGATATTATTTCAGTTTAATAATTAAATTAAAAAAAACTTTTTTAAACTCTTTGCGTATAATTGTATACCATGTTGGTATAGCTATATACTTTGATTGTATTAGCTATATTTAATTGGTACACTATTTGATTTTTCTTTAGTAATAGTAGAATAGTACAATATCTTGAATTGTTTTAATTTTCCTTTATGCATGTGTATTATGTAATTATTTTGATTTTTGCGTTTGTTTTATATAATTGTATTATAGTACAATATCTTGAAATACATTATTATATTAATATGGGTACACTAGTTTTTGATTTTTCTCTTTATGCATGTGTATTATGTAATAGTAGTATAGTCATATATAGTTGCTTGAAATTAATTAGTAGAAATGTATACCCTATTGGTATAATTATATGTCATATTGGTATCATATGGTAGTTGGAATATTATTTGGTTGTTTTAGCTGCATTTTAAGTTAATTCTATTCTAAAATGATTTATATGATCATGTTTTGCTGTGTTGGATTTTCTTGTACCTATGGACATAGATTTTGTGTATTATGTAATAGTTTTTATATGCAGCTGTTGGAACGACCCCATACAACTATATACCCTATTAGTATAACTATATAAATATTGGTATCATATGCTAGTTGAATCATTTTTTGGTTGTATTAGCTGTATTTAATTGGTACACTATTTGATTTTCTTTTAATAATAGTAATATAGTACAATATCTTGAAATACTTTATTCTATTAATAAGTGGTACACTATTTTTTGTTATTTTTCTCTTTATGCATGTGTGTTATGTAATAATAGTATAGTCATATAGTTGCCGGGAATTAAGCAGTAAAACTGTATACCATGTTGGTATAGTTGTATGCCATATTCGTATCATATGGTAGTTTGAATATATTGTTGGTTATTTTAGCTGCATTTTAAGTGAATTCTATTCTGAAATTATTTATATGAAAATGATTTGTAGTGCTGGAGTTTATTTGTGCCATGGAGATAGATTATGTGTATTATGTAATAGTTTTTATAATTATAGGCAATTGTTGGAACGACCCCATACAACTATATACCTTGTTAATATACGGAATGAGCAAGTTGCTTTGCGAATATTTAGCTTCTCATGCGAACATGTAATTTTCTCATACTTTTATTGCATCCTTTAATGTTTTAGTACAGTAGTATAGTCGCAGATAGTTGTAGCAATATTCTAGAGCAATCATATACTTTCTTGGTATACATGTATACCATATTGGTATCATATGGTACTAGAAGTCTTTTTTTCTACTTATATTGTTATTGTATTTTTCAATATTTTATTATTATCTCTATTCTAACTAGTATATATGGAGATTTAGTGGCCGTAGATTATATTTTCTTTCTCCATAACTAGTTGTGTTACTGCTAACGGTAGAGTGTATACTGATATGTTTAGGGAAGGAGATCAAGGTTTGCATGGCAATCACGTGGAATTAGAAAAGGAACAAAAAATAAAGAAGGAGTCAAATTTGAGTGTGAAATAAGTTATGGTAAAAATAACAATAATACGATTTGGGCAAAAATAAATGAATAAAAGAGAAAAATAAAAAAATAAGAAGAAAACGAGAAAAAAGAAAAGGAGAAAAGAAAGAAAGAAAAAAAGGAAAAAAGAAAAGAAGCATAGAAATAAAAAGGAATTGGAGAAAAAAGAGAAAATTTTCCAAAAACCTACTATGGGTAGGAAATATAATTAGTTTGATTGGTAGAAAAATAAATGGGTAAGTAATTTTATTTTTGTGGGTAACTGTGTCATTCACCCTTTATTTAGTTGTGTCTTCCAAAGAACATGTCTAACTGTAACGACCCGACCGGTCGTTTTGATCATTTACGCTCCTTTCAACTATTTGAAGTCTTGAATAACTTCCTACGAGGTATTATGACTTGTGCGAATTATCGGTTCTGGTTTTAAAGTATTTCGGAGTTAGCTCGGAAGAATGAATTTCATGTTGGAAGCTTAAGTTGAAATAATTGACCGGATGTTGACTTATGTGTAAACGACCCCGGAATAGAGTTTTGATGATTCCAATAGCTATGTATGATGATTTTGGACTTAGGAGTGTGCCCGAAAAAGTATTTGGAGGTCGGTAGAGGAATTAGGCTTAAAATAGCGAAAGTTGAATTTTTGGGGAGTTTGTCCGAGGAGTTGACTTTTTTATATCGAAGTCAGAATTCAGTTCTAAAAATTTTTATAGATCCGTTTTGTCATTTATGACTTTTGTGCAAAATATAAGGTCAATCGGAATTGATTTAATACGTTTCGGTGCAAAATATAAAAGTTGGAAGATTTGAAAACTCATAATTCGATTCGATGAGCGATTCGTAATTTCAGTGTTGTTTGGCATGGTTGGAAGCCTCAACTAAGTTCGTATTGTGTTTTGGGATATGTTGGTATATTTGGTTAAGTTTCCAAGGGCCTCGGGTGGATTTCAGAAGGTTAACGGAATAGATTTTGGACAAAAGGAGCTGCTGGAATATTTCTGTTGCAGAAGCTGTTTTTGGACAGCATCTGGTTCAATCGCAGAGCTGATTTTGGAATCTTATATCTCGAAATATATAAGGAATCTGAAATTATCAAAACATGAAAGTTGTAGCTCTTTGATTATAGTTTCCAGAAAGTTAAACCATTCAACATTTGGACAAATGTAAAGAAAGTTATGGTCGACTGAATAAAGGCAGGTAGCAATTTATATTTGCCCGAAAATCAGGAAAAGTTGCATTTCACACATGCGACTTGCCTGGGCAGAATGCTTAAAAACGGAAGTTAGCCATTTTTACTCATTTTTGAGTTTTGAGTCTCGGATTTGGGAGATTCCAAAGGGATTTTTCACGACTTCAACTTGGGTAAGTGTCATATATCCAAAAGTGATTATATTTCATAAATCCATGATTATATTCATCATTTATTTCGGATTTAAATGGAAGAAATCAAGTTTTTTGCAAAACGTTTCAAGAACGAAAATTTTAGATTTGGAGGTCGAGTTGTTATCGGAATTTGATAAAATTAGTACGGCTGGACTCGTAATTGAATGGGTTGTCAGAGTTTGTGAGTTTCGTCAGATTTCGAGACGTGGTCCCCACAGACAAATTTTGAGTTAAATTTTGGATTTTTATGGAAAATTTGTATTTTCTTATGGAATTAATTTCAATAAATTTTAATTACTGAATCGAATTATTTGTGGCTAGATTCGAGGCGTTTGAAGGCCAATTCACGAGGCAAAGGCTTAGCGGAATAAGAATTTTACGGTTTAAGATAAGTAACAGTTTAAATGTCACGACCCAAAAATTTCACCGCAGGCGTCGTGATGGCACTTAGTCTCTAAGACTAAGTAAGCCGATTATAATCATAATTCAAGCCATTTGCTTTTTATAAAGATATAATTTAATACACCTGTCAAAACCAACAATGGGAATAACTTTAAAAACCTCCCAAAACTGGTAATACTGAGTCACGAACTCTAGCAGAATGTATGAAATTATCTCTAGGATCGAATATACAGTACTGATCGAATAAGAAATTAATTGTCACAACCCAAAATTCCACCACAGGCGTCGTGATGGCACCTAGTCTCTAAGGCTAAGTAAGCCGATTTCCATTACATTTCGAAGCCATTTTTTTTAATAGAATCTGAATTAAATAGATAATCAAAACAAACAACGGAACACATATGAATATAACAGCCTCCCAAGACTGGTAGTACTGAGTCACGAAATCTAACTGAATACATGAAATGATCTCAAGCATCGAATACTCAATACTGTTTGATTAATAATTAACAGTACAATAAAATAAAAAGACTTCAAGAGACTGCGACGACTAAGCAGCTCTAATAGCTTGTGCAATAAGATATACAAAATAATAGGAAACAAATAATAATAAGTGCAACAAGAACACCAGTAATAACGCTCAACAATTTATAAATATAAGTACACCCAATTAAATCAAGTATTTCAAATCAATATCTTTCACATATAATTCTTCCAAATAAATCGCTTTCAATTATAATTCCTTCAAATAAATATCTTTCAAATATACTTCCTTTAAATAAATCTCTCTCAAATATAATTTCTTCAAATAAATACCTTTCGAATGTAATTCTTTCAAATAAATCTTTTTGAATAAAAATCCTTCCAAATAAATATTTTGAATATAATTCTTTCAAATAAAAGTCACCATGTGACACTTCATTTCATAATCATACAACTACGGGTCTGAGCCCATTTTCATATTTTTTATAAACACGGGTCTCAGCCCACTTTCATGTTTTCACGGCACTTCGTGCTTATAATTAAATCATCATATTTCTCCGGCACCTCGTGTCCTCATTTCATATCACAACTGCACGAACAATTCACGTGACAATATCATCATTTACTCACGACATCTCGTGCCCACATTTCATATCATAATCCACCTGGCAATGTCCACGGACCCCAATTTCAACATAAATCAGACTATTACCAATTTACCAACAACAAGACCAATTGCACAAGATATAAAAATAAACACAATGAAAATCACAACATCACATAAAAATTTCCAACGCAACAACCCCACACCATCACGTATCATCCCTGACAATAGCCATCATTATCTCACGTATAGCCACCCTTATCACTCCTATAATAGCCTCCCTTATCCCTCCGCCCTTACAATATCAATAGCCAACCTTATCGCTCCTATAGCCACCTTTATCGCTCCTATAGCCACCCTTATTGCTCCATCCAGACAATACCCCAACACATATAACAACAGTGAGATGCATCCCTTATGCCTACATAATATCAACAGTGAGATACCACCCTTAAATCCTCAAAATGATAACTCAATTAACATAACAATTTAGATGAAATATTATCACGGCAACGTAACAAAATTAATTCATATCACAATTTGCCCAATGGCCACAACCAATTCCAAGGATATAACAAAATCAATTAATTTCACAACAAATAGCCCAAGGCTCCACACAATGTATATAAAACCTCAAAAACAATCAACATAGTGTACACCTTCATTAATCAAAATTTAGATAATTATACTAACATTTCTTCTTAAGCTTGCTTAATTACTTATTTGCATAAGGGAAAATTCATAATGAAATCAAATTCCAAGAAATATCAAACTCACGGAAATCACATAACTATACAAGTAATAATTACATCGAATTGTCATATAAAAACAAGTTCAATAATTGTGATTTGAGGCATGGAAATTAGATGATTAAATATATACAAACAATTATCCAAAAACTACACAATATGCCCAAGAGTTTAACTCAATAAAGTTTGCACATATAAGCCTGAGTACGTACTCGTCACCTCGCGTACACGGCTTTTCACATTTCACAAATGGCACATAAGACTCGATGCCTAAGGGGTAATTCCCCCACTCGAGGTTAAGCAAGACACTTACCTTTTTGAAGTTAGACCGATATTCCAAGATAGTCTTCTTGCTTGAATTGATCTCCGAATAACTCAAATCTATCCAAATTAATTGTATAACTTCATTAAAATTTATCGGAAATAATTCCGGATAATAAAATGTCGACTTGAAAATTTATTCTAAAATGTCAACAAAAGTCAACACGGGACTCGCCTCTCGGAACCCGATATAATTTTTACGAAATACGAACACACATTCAGATACGAGTTCAACCATACCGATATTATCAAATTCCGATAACAACTCGACCTCCAAATCTTAAATTTTTGTTTTTGGAAGATTTTGCAAATATCTTGATTTTCCTTCCATAAATTCACGGATTCATGATGTAAATGAGTATGGAATCATTAAATATAATCAATATAGGATAAGTAACACTTACCCCAATGTTTTCTCGTGAAAATCGTCCAAGAACCATGCTCCAAAAATCCAAAACTAAATGAAGGAAATGACCATTTTTGGTCCTTACGTTTCTGCCCATCCGTCACTAAAAGTCCATTTTCCATCACTAAATGTCCACACCAGAACTTGCTTGCACCAGTCTTCATTCAATCGATCATAACTTTATGTACAAATGACTAAATGATAAATAGTTTAACTTTCTGGAAACTAGAATCAAAAGATTACAACGTTCATGTTTTGATAATTTTCCGATTTCTTATGAATTGCGAGATACAAGATTCCAAAGTTGGCTCCACGCATCAGAAATTTGTGGCGGAACTGCTCTACCAGCCTTCATTTAATCCATCGTAACTTTCTGTACAAATGTCAAAATAATGAATGGTTTAATTTTCTGGAAACTAGAATCAAAAGACTACAACTTTTATATTTTGATAATTTCCGATCCATTATGAATTACGAGATATAAGATTCCAAAGTCGGCTCCACGCATCAGAAATTTTTGGCAAAATATTCGGCGAAACATCTCTACCAACCTTCTGTAACGACCCGGCCGGTCGTTTCGAGAGTTATAACCCCCGCTTTCCTTATTTCTACTTCTTTTTATGTTATTCAGCTATATTATGTTATATCGGGTTAGTTGATTCGGGTCCGGAAGGAACTCAGAGTGAATTGAGACACTTAGTCTCTTAAGTAGAAACTTAAGTTGAAAAAGATGTTGACCTATGTGTAAACGATCTCGGATTTGAATTCTGATGATTCCACTAGCTCCGTTAGGTGATTATGGACTTAGAAGTGCATCCGGAATGTGATTTGGAGGTCCGTGGTAGAATTAGGCTTGAATTGGCGAAATTGGAAATTTGACGATTTTATTTGGTAGTGGAAAATTTGATATTGGGGTCGGAATAAAATTTCGGAAGTCGGAGTAGGTTCGTAGTGTCATTTGTGACATGTGTACAAAATTTGTGGTCATTCGGACGTGGTTTGGTTGGTTTTGGCATCAGTTGCCGAATTTGGAAATTTAGAAGTTCTTAGGCTTGAATCCGACGGTAATTTGATGATTTGATGTTGTTTTAAGTGATTCAAAGGTTCGACTAAGTTGGTATGTTGATATATGACTTGTTGGTATTTTTTGTTGAGGTTCCGAGGGACTCGGGGTGATTCCAGGTGGTTAACGGTATTGTTGAAGTTGGAAATTGCAGCTGGAGCTGCTGCTTCTGCTATTTCCACACATGCGGAAGAAAGGGACGCAAGTGCGAGGCCGCTGGTGCGCGTGGGGAGTGCACAGGTGCGGGAGACGCTGGGCCAAGGCTGGAAACGTAGGTGCGAAGAATTGGCCGCATCTGCGAGACCGCAGGTGCGAGGCTTTGAGTGTAGATGCGGAGATGAGAAGTTTGGACTGGTTTCGCAGATGCGCACCTGGGACCGCAGATGCGAGTCCGCAGGTGCGAGGAAGGGGTCCGCAGGTGCGGAATCTGGGTGATTAAGTGAGTTGCACAGGTGCGGCTTCTTGGACTGCAGGTGCGAGAAAATGGCCGCAGGTGCGAAAACACCTGGGCAGAAACCATAAATAGAACCCTTCGCGAATTATGGTCATTCTTCACAATTTCAACTCGGTGTTTGGAGCTTTGGGGAGAGGTTTGAAGAGGGAATCAAGAGTATTTCGTTGAGCTAAGTTACTTGAGTCCTAATACTTGTATATATGGTGATTTCCCGTTGTTTTAATCATGGTAATTTGTGAAAATGAGGGGTTAGGGCTTGGAATGTTTGGAGAGTAATTTAAGGATTTGAAGGACCAAACGATGTCGGATTTTGATGAATTTAGTATGGTTAGACTCCTGAGTGAATGAGCTTTCTAGTTTTGTGAATTTTTTCGGATTTCGAGACGTGGGTCCGAGGGCCAGGTTTGAGCCAATTTCGGGTTTTGGTCTGATTTTGTAGTTTTTCTTGTGGAATTCATTCCATTAGCGCGTATTAATGGTATTGTACTGATTGTGAATAGATTCTGAGCATTTGGAGGCCGAGTCCAGAGGCAAGATCATTGCGGGTTAGAGATTTTACCGGTTTGAGGTAAGTAACGATTGTAAATCTGGTCCTGAGGGTATGAAACCCCGAATTTTGTATCATTCTACTATTTTGAAGTGACGCACATGCTAGGTGACGGGCATGTGAGCGTGCACTATTGGGGATTTGTGACTTGGTCCGTCCCATAGCAACTGTAAAGTTGCATACTTTGTTGAAACCATTTGATACTTATATGTGTTAGAAAGGATTTCTATAAATTGGGATGAATGCCATGTTTGGGCCTTGCGCCAATGCTGTTTGGACACTTAGCGGTTGTTTCTTACGATCCTCACATTGTTTTCGAAAATCTATACTCAGTCATGTTTATACTTTTTTACCGCATAACTCAGTTTTATGACTCTATTTTGATGCATATAAATGTTTTGGGCCGAATGCCCTGTTTTACCGAAATGCCTGAGAGGCTTGAGATACTTATGACTGAGTGAGGCCGAGTCCTGATTTGTGAGGATGAGTGTGGATTGGGGCTGCCCGCTTGCAACATACTTATGATTGAGTGAGGCTGAGGAACTGATTGGTGAGGATGAGTGTGGATCGGGGCTGCCCGCCTGCATCATACTTTATTCTTATCGCACGTAAGTTGTCCGTGCATATTATAGCGCTTGGGCTGAAGGAGCCCCTCCAGAGTATGTACACACCCTCAGTGAGCGCAGGTACCTATTGCGTGCGAGTTCCGAGTGCCGAGTGTTGAGTGACTAGGAGGCAAGAGTGATTGTGAGGTATGCCCGAGTAGCAAGAGTGATTGTGAGGTATGCCCGAGTGGCAAGAGTGATTGTGAGGTATGCCCGAGTGGCACGAGTGACTGTAAGGTTTGCCCGAGGGGTTGTTTATGATTTCATCATTTTTGCTCACCTTTGCGTTGAGCCTTTGTTTGAAAAACTGTTGGAAAAATGTCTTTAAAAATGATTTTAACTGGAACAGGGTTTAAACGAGATGTTTGATTCAAATCTTGATTTTTAAGAGCATGTGGTATTTTACTGAGATTTCCTGATATGAACGTTATATGCTTTATTTCTTGTCACTACTGCTCGGTCTTTATTTATTGTTGTTACTTATTGAGTTGGCATACTCACGTTACTCCCTACACCTCGTGTGCAGATCCAGGTGTAGCTGGACACGGTAGCGGTTATTGAGTGTTCTGGTTGCAGATTTTCTTGGATATAGCAAGGTAGCTGTTTTGCGATCGTAGCCCCTGCTCTTCTCCCTTTTATATTCCTCTAGTTATATTTAGCTATTTTCTGGGCTGCGTTAGCCTTGATATTGTTAGATAGATTGTAGTATATGCTCATGACTAGTGACACCCTGATGTCAGACTTTTCTTTTTTGCACTTCTATTTTTCTTTAATTGGAACTCTTTAAATGGAGGTTTTATGTTAAATAACCTTGAAATTATCTTTCAAATGAAAATATCTATTTGTTTTGGAAATGAGTCGGCTTTCCTAGTTCCACGATAGGCTCCATCACGAAAGGGGTTAGTTTTGGGTCGTGACAGATTGGTATCAGAGCCTAGGTTACATAGGTCTCACGAGTCATGATCGGGTTTACTAGAGTCTTGCGAATCGATACGGAGACGTCTGTACTTATCTTCGAGAGGCTGCAAAACCTTTAGGAAACTCCACATTCTTGAATGTCGTGCGCAAATCTATTGATTCTAGTAACTAAACATCTGTTGTTTTATTCTCTCACAGATGGTGAGGACTCGTACTACCGGTCAGGAGGGCAGCCACAGTACCACCAGCCAGGGCCGCGAGAGGCCGAGGCCATGGTAGAGGCCATTGTAGGGGCAGAGGTATAGCCCGTACAACAATTGTGGAAGTACCTATAGATCCACCGGTTGTCCCAGATCAGGATCAAGTTCCAGTTGTTGATGCACCAGCTCAGGCACCACTTGCGCCTATTGTGATTTCAGGCCTTCAAGAGGCCCTAGCTCAGATTCTGATAGCGTGTACTGGCCTTGCTCTGGTGGTCTCTATTTCGACGGTCGCAACCACTTCTCAGGCCAGGAAAGGCACTCAGACTCCCGTCGCTCGCACACTCGAGTAGGTTATTCAGGGACTTCAGACACCCAAGGCACCACCAGCCCAACCGGTTGCTGTTGCTCAGGATTATGTGGTTCCTGCTATGCCTGAGGATGATCAGTGTAGGTTGGAGAGGTTTGGGAGACTTCAGCCACCACCTTTTAGTGGCACAGAGAGAGAGGATGCTCAGGACTTTTTGGACACGTGTCAGAGGATACTCCATACTGCTGGTATTTTGGAGACTTGTGGGGTCTCATTCACTACCTTTCAGTTTTCTGGGACTGGACACAGATGGTAGGAGACTTACTAGAGGCGCAGGCCTATTGGCGCAGCATCCCTTACTTGGCAGCAGTTCTCCGTGGTCTTTTTGGAGAAATTCGTGCCTCGATCCCCCAGAGAGGAGCTGCGTAGACAATTTGAGCGGCTCCGCCAGGTTGATATATCTGTGACACAGTATGAGATGCAGTTCTCCGAGTTAGCCCGTCATGCTATCTGGTTGGTTCCCATGGATAGAGAGAGGATCATGAGGTTTATTGATGGCCTCACTTATCATCTACAGTTGCTCATGACCAGGGAGCGGGTTTCGGGTGCTACCTTTGATGAGGTTGTCGATATTGCTTGGAAGATTGAGATGGTTCGCGGTCAGGAGAGGGTTGAGCGGGAGGCCAAGAGGCCTCGTAGTCAGGGTGGATTCAGCGGTGCTCCTTTTGGGGGTGAGTTCCAGTATGGTAGAGGTCGTCATTTCAGACAGGCTCAGTCAGCTCGGCCATTTCATCGGGGTGCATCATCTGGCCATGGTTCTCATAATTCTTATCAGGGCCACTCATCACTTAGTGCCCTTCCAGTTCAAAGTTCGTCCCATGCTCCACCTGTTCAGGGCTCTTCCATGCCAGGTTATTCTATCAGTCATCCCGGTGCTAGGGGTTCCCTTCAGTTTCCGCCGCCAATACCAGGGAGTTATTTTTAGTGTGGGGAGCTTAGGCATATGTGGAGGCAGTGTCCTCATCGTCATGGAGGTCTATCTCAGTAGAGGAGTCATCCTATGACTACAGCACCAACTACCTCACCACCCGCCCAGTCAGCTCGGGGTAGAGGTTAGTCAGCTAGGGGTCGCCCTAGAGAGGGAGGCAGATCAGGGGGTGGTCAGGTCCGTTTCTATGCTCTCCCTGCCAGACCAGATGCTATTGCTTCAGATACTGTGATTACAAGTATTGTCTCGTTTTGCCACAGAGTTGCCTCAGTATTATTTGACCCTGGTTCCACGTATTCATATGTTTCCTCGTATTTCGCCCATTATTTGGATATGCCCCGTGAGTCCTTAGTTTCATTTGTACATGTATATACTCCTGTGGGCGATACTATTATTATGGACTGCATATATCGATCATGTGTGGTGACTATTGGGGGTCTGGAGACCTGAGTGGATCTATTGTTGCTCAGTATGATTGACTTTGATGTGATATTGGGTATGGATTGGTAATCTCCATGTCATGCTATTCTAGATTGTCACACTAAGACGGTGACATTGGCTATGCCGGGTATTCCGAGGGTTGAGTGGAGTGGTTCTGTAGATTATGTACCAAGTAGGGTGATTTCATATTTTAAGGCTCAGCGCATGGTTGGGAAGGGTTGCCTATCTTATTTGGCTTTTGTGAGGGATGTTAGTGCAGAGACTCCTGTCATTGATTCTGTTCCGGTGGTACTTGATTTGTTTTGGATGTGTTTCCTGTAGACCTGCCGGGCATGCCGCCTGACAGGGATATTGACTTTGGTATTAATTTGGTGCCGTGCACTCAGCCCATTTCTATTCCACCGTATCGTATGGTACCGGCGAAGTTTAAGGAATTGAAAGAACAACTTTAGGAACTCCTTTATAAGGGGTTTATTCGGCCTAGTGTGTCACCTTGGGGTGCACCAGTTCTATTTGTGAAGAAGAAGGATGGTTCCATGAGAATGTGTATTGATTACAGGCAGTTGAACAAGGTCACAGTCAATAACAGGTATCCTTTGCCTCGTATTGATGATTTATTCGACCAGCTTCAGGGAGCGAGGGTGTTCTCCAAGATTGATTTGAGGTCCGGTTATCACCAGCTGAAGATTCGGGATTCAGATATTCTCAAGATAGCTTTCCGAACCCGATATGGCCATTATGAGTTGTTAGTGATGTCTTTTGGGCTGACTAATGCCCCAGCAACGTTCATGCATCTGATGAACAGTGTATTCCAGCCCTATTTGGACTCATAGCCATGAAGAGCACGCTCAGCATTTGAGGGTTGTATTGCAGAGATTGAGGGAAGAGAAGCTTTATGCAAAGTTCTCTAAATGTGAGTTTAGGCTCAGTTCAGTAGCATTCTTGGGGCACGTGGTGTCCAGTGAGGGTATTCAGGTGGATCCAAAGAAGATAGAGGCGGTGCAGAGTTGGCCCAGACCGTCCTCAGCCATGGAGATTAGGAGATTTCTTGGTTTGGCGGGTTACTACCGTCGCTTTGTGGAGGGATTTTTATC